>MU105763.1:238182-251547 GCA_012274485.2 Sinapis alba
CCAGAAGACTTACATGTAAGTCTTCTGGCGTAATATTTTTTAGTAGACTTAAGTCTTCTAATACCTTAAACTAAATAACAAACTAAATATCAATAAACACTTCACTAAACTTAAAATCAACTCCAAAACTATTTAATATACACAAAACTAAACAAATATATGTAAAAAATGATTTTTCAAAAAAATTGGTTAGGCTTCCAAAATCTAACCCTAAAGATACATACAATACTATGACATATGTTTCCAAACCCTAGACCAAAGAATATAACAAAATGATACATTCACTCATCTATGTTGAGAACAATTCAATTTTACTAGATTTTAATTTATATCATTTACAAATATTTATTATTACATGATTTAGATTTTTTCTCCATAAAATATTTTTTATATAATTTATAAATTATTTTTAAAATTTACTAAGCGAGAAGACTTACATGTAAGTCTTCTCAGAAGACTTACAAAATCACAGAATACTTAAAAAGACAGAAGACTTAAATAGGCTATAAAAGTAAAAACACATATAGTTTTTTTTTTGTCATAAGGGGGCTGTTGTAATTTCACTACACTTTTAGGTTACTTTTGCATTTGATTGATGTTTGGGTACACTTTTGCATTTGAATTCAAGTTTTAGGTTGGTTTTGACAATTTTCCCATTATTTAAAGGGCTTTTTTCAAAAGTGACTCAAAACTTGAACTCAATTGCAAAACCAACCCATGGTTTTTTTTTAAATTTCCACTTTCCCTTTTTACCCTAGAAGTTTGGATAATTCACGAAAATGCCATTACTTTTTTTTTTTTGAAAATGATGGTATTACTATATCATCCTCATCTTCATCAAGTATTTACAATATTATCATTGGCTTCAATACACCAACCACCATGAACAACCAATTTGAAGCTTTTAATGCTTCCAAAATCAACATCTACATCTTTATATATTTATTTCTTACACACACAAACTATTTTCTTTTCACTTTCTCTCTTAATACTTTCCAAAATTCCAACTTTTTATTTTAAAATTTATAAACTTATTAATGTTACTAAAATTCAGGATTTTTGGTCAAGAACAAGTATGTAACTTTCACTAAGAAATGATATGTACTTGGAGAAGTTAAACATGAATCTCACCAAATTTAAGAAGAATTTTTATTTTTTTCAGATCTGGTTCGTGGAGAAGACTAAACTGAAAGTCTTCTAGCAGAAGACTTCCCTGTAAGTCTTCTAGCTTTATTTTTTGTGATTTTGGTCTTCTGTCGAGAAGACTTCCTGGAAGTCTTCCACAGAAAGTCAAATTTCTGACACAATTTGGTCAATTGCAAAACTAACCTATTTTCGAGAAGACTTACATGGAAGTCTTCTCATTTTTCTCGAGAAGACTTAAATGGAAGTCTTCTCTGGAAGTCTTCCTTTCTAAATTTACAATTGCAAAAATGACCTTTCCGGAAGACTTCCGAGAAGTCTTCTACCAGAAGAAGACTTCCACGGAAGAAGACTTCCGTGGAAGACTTACATGAAAGTCTTCTCAGGAAGACTTACATGAAAGTCTTCTTGTACATTATATGCTAGAAGACTTCCATAAAGTCTTCTATTACATTATATGCTAGAAGACTTTCCAAAAACTTATGGAAATTTTTTAAATTTTTTAAAAAAAAATCTTCCGAAAATTCTCAGAAAACTTCAAGTGAAAGTTTATATTTTGTGAATTTGATTAAGTTTTCTTAAAATTCTCTTTCTTTTAATTTTAGTAAATTTAACTAAATTTTTGTGTTGTTGTATTATGTTATAAGTGTTAGATAATGTATTATGTTGTAGATATGAACATATTTACCAAAACAATTTCATTGAACATATTTATCTTTTTTTTTTTGCAAGATAATGTTGTAGACATGAACATATTTACCAAAAAAAAATTCACTGACATCTCTTCAAATTTATAAACAATCCATAAATAAAAGATTACACATACAAATCACAAAATAAATCATAAACAAAATTATTACACATGTACATTATGTTAGAAGACTTTCAGAAAGTCTTCTTGTACATTATGTTAGAAAACTTTCAGAAAGTCTTCTGACAAAGTCTTCTAATATATAATGCATTGGAAGACTTTCTGGAAGTCTTCCCACAAAGAACAAAGTCTTCTCAAAAGTCTTCTAAAATCTGACCCATATCTGAAAAACCTGCATATCCAAAAAAATTCAAATATCCTCAAAACAAAGAAAAAGAGTAGAATATGAGATATATCTACCTTTATAGAATATACAAAAATACATATACATCATATATATATATACCTTTAAAGGAGTAGAAGATGAGAACCAAAAAATCTGCAAAACATGATAAATTAGTGAGAAGACATGAGATAAAAATAAGAAATTTATATAAAGTTTGTTGTTTTTCAAGTTCAAAAATATTAGAAAGAGGTTAGAGAGTTTTAGTTTGGGAAAAAAGTAAGAACTTTAAGCAATAAGAAGTTACAAATGTTGTAAATCAGACATGAAAACTTACTAAAACACTCAAATATGTTATGAAAGAGGAGACATGGGAGAAGATTTCGTCAGAAGAAAATCATAAAGTCTTCCAGATCTGAAAACTTGCAAATCCAAAGAGTAAAAGATGAGAACTATATAAAAGAGATTAGAGAGAGGTTTGAGAGTTTTAGAGTGAGAAACATTACATTTTCTTGCAGCAATTTGAGAGGAAGAGAGAGAATGTGTAAACTTTCTTTATATAGAGGGAGACAAAAATTGTAATTAGGTTAAATAGTTTCGATTCAGAAGACTTTCAGGTAAGTCTTCTGAGAAGACATAAGACTTTCTGGGAAGACAGAAAATTTTCTGGGAAGACAGAAGACTTTCTGGGAAGACAAAAGACTTTCTAGGAAGACAGAAGACTTTCTGGGAAGACAGAAGACTTTCTGGGAAGACAGAAGACTTTCATGAAAGTCTTCTACCCCTTGAATTTACTATTCGCCCGGAAGACTTACATGTAAGTCTTATGGCGTAATATCTTTTAGTAGACTTAAGTCTTCTAATACCTTAAACTAAATAACAAACTAAATATCAATAAGCACTTCACTAAACTTAAAATCAACTCCAAAACTATTTAACATACACAAAACTAAACAAATATATGTAAAAAATAATTTTTCAAAAAAATTGGTTAGGCTTCCAAAATCTAACCCTAAAGATACATACAATACTATGACATATGTTTCCAAACCCTAGACCAAAGAATATAAAAAAATGATACATTCACTCATCTATGTTGAGAACAATTCAATTTTACTAGATTTTAATTTATATCATTTACAAATGTTTATTATTACATGATTTAGATTTTTCCTCCATAAAAATATTTTTTATATAATTTATAAATTATTTTTATAATTTACTAATCGAGAAGACTTACATGTAAGTCTTCGTAGAAGACTTACAAAATCACAGAAGACTTAAAAAGACGGAAGACTTAAATAGGTTATAAAGGTAAAAACACATATAGTTTTTTTTTTTTGGTCATAAGGGGGCTGTTGTAATTTCACTACACTTTTAGGTTACTTTTGCATTTGATTGATGTTTGGGTACACTTTTGCATTTGAATTTTGGCAATTTTCCCTTATTTAAATTACATGATATATAATAATAATATTTTCATAAACAAATCATCTATATATTTTTTTAAAAAAGAAGCTCAAAGCACTTTAAAAACTTGATTACGCTTCTAAATTAATTTTAGTGATCTAAATATTCACTCATTGTCATATGGTAATCTCCAAATCTATGTATATGATATATATATACACATCCTTTGATACATCAACCCTTTACTAAGAACATCTCTCCTTTACTCCATAATTTACTGAAAAATAAAATGAAGTAATAACTTTTTTGTTTATTCATTATCTTCATTTTTCACTCCATTTTAAAGTAAATTATGAAATGGGGTTTGGAATACTCTAATTCAATTGTGAGTAACAAAATCGATAACAGAAGCTGGCACAGTGAGTAAGATACACGCGCTACAGCTAAATCCCAAATTAGTTAAAATATAATTTCCATTTGTCCATCTCTAGAATCGAAAAGGCCAGATATATTTAAAAACAATCCAACCAATCAGACAAAAGACTCACACCTCTGTATTGGGATCTGAATCTTCACTTTCTCTGAGATTCTTTTGTAAGAAAAAGAAGAGAAGAGAAGAAGAAGAAGAAGGAAAATGCCGCATGGAACGCTTGAAGTTGTTCTTGTCAGTGCCAAAGGTCTCGAGGATTCTGATTTTCTGAGTAAGCTTTCGTACAATCACTTTCTTTTCTGAAAACAGATTCTGTTTTGTCTCAAATGTGTTCAAATGGCGAATGTGTATGTTCACGTGTTTAAATGTTTCGACTTTTTGGGATCAAAGATTTAATATTGTGAAACGGTAGTCCCACTCTGATATTCCAATGAAGGATTTTTTGTGGATCTGTTTTATGAAACTTTGATAACTATTTGAGATTTATATAAATCTTGATCTATAGTCTAATTGATGGTTTATGGTCATATATAAATATTGGTTCTTTTATTAAAGAAAAAGATTTAAGTTCAAAGATGGGTTGCATCTTCTTTGACTGAATCGTGTCGTGCTGACTTAATAAACAGATAGCATGGATCCTTATGTGCTCCTCACTTGCCGGACTCAAGATCAGAAGAGCAATGTTGCATCAGGTCAGTTCTCTCAATCAAGATCCTTTGTGTTTCAAGACTTAAAAAATAGATGAATCTTGTTTTGTCAGGACAAGGCACAACTCCGGAATGGAATGAGACATTTATCTTCAATGTCTCTGAAGGAACTACAGAGTTAAAAGCCAAAATATTTGACACAGATGTTGGCACATAGGATGATCCCCTTGGTGAAGCAACGTAAGATCTTCTAACAATATAACCTGTGATCAAATTAATAAAATAATTTGGTTTTAGAATCTAATCAAAGAGATAAGTTGTTTTGAAAACAATGCAGTATTCCATTGGAGGCAGTTTTCTTGGAAGGAGATATCCCACCAGCTGCATACAATGTGGTGAAGGATGAAGAGTTCAAAGGCGAGATCTGGATTGCACTATCCTTCAAACCTTCGGTATAAACAAACAATCAAATGATGTCTTGCATCTCTCTTGATTTGCTTTTTAAAGGATAGGTCTGGATGTTGAATAACAACGTGTTTGTTTGTTAGGAAAACCGAAGCAGGGGTTTCGAAGAGGAGTCTTATGGAGGCTGGAAAAACTCTGAAGCATCTTACTAAAGAGAAAGAAAATCAAACGTCTGTTACTCTTTTAATTTGTTGAGTCTTGGGAATAAAATGTTGAGCTTCCCTTTTGAAAAGGAGTTTTGTTAAGAGAGTTTCTTTTTATTATTATTATTATTATTAAAATTATTATTATTATTATTATTGTTCTGTTCAATTTGAAATTCAAAACTCTTGAGAGTTTGGTTCTTTTGTCAAGCAGTTGTTTCAGTCTTGTTTTGGTGTTTAAGAAAATATTTTACAATTCTAGTTTTATGATCATAACTTCATAAATTATTAGGCATAAACATAGATCTACATGTACTAGTTCTTTGTTATATTAAGAGCTTGTGGAATCTCTTTAGTTTTTTTTTTTTTTTTTAATATTTTCTTTCATTAATCTTCCCGAACAGAACATACAAATATCGAATACAAGCTTATATCAGACAAAACAATCTAATTCAAATTTAAACTAATCTAGCTTCGCTCAACTACCACACTGGCGCGTTCCGCTAGACCATTATGTAATCTTTAGAAATCAATTCCCGTTCTCTACCTTTGATGTTAATCTTGGAAACGTGGCGTTCACCTTGTCGCCTCGGTTGCCGGTAAACTCTCGAGACATCGCTGGAGTAGCTAGTTCATAATGATTTTTTCAAGTTTGCATCTTTATTTGACATTAGGCTCTAGACCCCGAAGGTAAAGGAGTAAGGTAAGCAAACCTAAATGTAAGCAACCGGAAACTCCTAAACCACCAGAAGGCAATGAAACCTCGCCATAGACCAGAGAGAATAGCAAGTCACATCCCCAAAAAGACGGGTTGCAAAGATGACAAGTCTTGGCTAACAAGAAGTTCTGGTCCTACAAAAAAGAAGTAAGTAAATCTGTCAAAACACCTAAGGGGCATCTTGGCACTGGGATGATTACTCCACACCCAGGTCTCCTTGGTGAAAGTAGCTGGACATACTTGATCACAGCTACGAAACACCACCCTGGTCCGAATAGGGGAACCTCATCCAGTCTTCTGTGAGCTTCACCGCTACCCGTCGCTGGAGAACAAAGAGGAGACGACCAAGCGAACCTAAGGAGGTCCAACACCACACGTGAAATGGCAAGGACGAGACTTGAAGCAAGAACCGCAAAGATGATACGCAAATGAAGAGTAACCGCCGGTGAAGAAGGATAATCTGCCATAAATGAGATAGCATACCACCTCCCCTGAGCTACACACGCTAAAACCTCAGCCAGACCGCAACCACACAGTCGTCGATAAACCTGAGCACGCGCCAACAGAGTAACCCTGTCACCTTCCTTGAACGAGGAAAAATCCATGAGGCGAGACAAAGACGCCGAGTCACGACTCAACCGAAGATCAATGCTCCACCCCGAAACAGAACACTTTCGAAAGATAAACTGATGAAGAATGGAGGGGAGCTATATCCTTTACTTCACGCGTCAAGATTGCTTAGAAAAATGGCTGGATCTAGAAAATGAAAATCAGAGCCGCCGTAGATCTGAACCCTAAACGCCGACTCGCCACCACAAAACTCCCACCGACACCTCGTAGCAACTCCAAAAGAACCTACTCGAGCTCCAGATCTAGATCCCCCTGGGGAAGAACTAGGGTTCCGGCGAGGAGCCCACCTTCAGAGCTTCAAACATGTCGGTGACAGGAGAGGGAATGGAGAACAAGCAAAGGAATTAATAGATAGAGAGAGAGAGGCGCTACCGGCGGTGAAACCAAAGTTTGATGCCGGAGCTCACAGAGATCGTCTTTGTTGTCGCAAGTTTCAAAGAGAAAGAAGACTTTCTTTGTTGTCGAATGTTTCAAAAAGAATAAAGAGAAATCTCTTTAGGTTCCTGAAACTATCTGATGCATAGTAGCAACCACGAATATGCAGCAGGATAAGCTTGGACTTGCTACATGTACTACACATGTAGGAATGAGACTTCTAATTATTTGATTCATGTCTTCATTCAGTGAGACTTTGATGCTGGAGAAGATAGGCAATCTGAAATCAGGTAAAGGTAGATTACTATCAGCACTCCCTGCAGCCGTATAGTGTTGCTCAATGTACCTAAAATTTACTAACTCATCATCCACTGTTCGAACTGAAGTTAAGCTTGGTTATGTGCTCTTTTTCTTCTCCATTGTTACACTCGAGCTTCACATTTCTCCTTGTAGTTTTTTCATTATGTTTATTCTTGATGTTCTTAGATGAACACGGTTTTGGTCACTTCTTCCTCTCTTTTTAGAGCCACTAATGTTCTTTTTTTTTTTGTTGGGGTATCAAATGGTGTTGAGGAGATCATCTGCAGATAAGTTAGCATTGGAATTTTCAAAGACAGGTACAAAATGTAAAAGGGAGTTCTTTATGTTTGAAAAGAAAACTGATCTTAAAGACTAATTAGCAGTTTCTTCTTGCGTATCTTGAGCTTTAAGAAACTCTCCATTCTCTTATGTAACTAGCTATTCCTTATTGCCACTACTCATATCCTCATCTGCAGTAGAGAAATGATGTTTCTTCATAGACGGTATTCTTTCACTAAGCAACAAACTTCTATGTATTATTATTTATTACTCTTTATCCAGTTACCTTCGAGTAGACATTGCATTATTGTGATAAGTTTGAGCTTGTATATGAACACAAAAGAAAATCAGGAATCCAAACTTTGATAAATTCCCAAAAGTAACAAATGAACAGGATTCCAAAAAGAATAAAGGTAATGAGGACGATGATGCTAAATGTATTACGATCTAATGGCGATCGTTCTCAGAAGACTCATTTTGTCACTCTTCAATACACACAAATAGCATAAAGAAAAAAAAAGTAACTCGTACGGCTTTATTTTTTATTCCTCGTTGCAAAGCCTCTGTAGCAATTCGAGTCTTTGCCTCCTGTCATATCCTCTAAGTCAACTAGAGTATTGACCTCCTCTTTTTTCTCCACTCAAACTTCCTCAGCTTCCTGCGACTCAGCTTCAGCTACTGCATTCTTCACCTGGTTCACTCCCTTGTGACGTTTACAAAAGTAGACCTTCTGGTACGTACCAATACCTCGCCCAACGAGACACAACTTGTCCTCAAGCTGAAAATCCAGAGACTGCCGCGACAATTCCCACCCAGAAACCCAAATATTTTCGTGAGTAGGAAGCCCCATCCAATTGACCATAACCTCAAGATGTCCATCCTCTGTGTAGCGAGTGTCAATAACTGATTCAGGAAGAACCACAAACTCACCCGTAGAAGAGAACGTAATAGGAAAAGGTGTAACAGGCAATGCTTGTCCTACTGCAGCTTTCAACTGGAAGATATGGAAAATCAGATGGATGCGGGACAAAGGAGGAAGATTTACTTGGTACGTTACTTTTCCCACTCTTTCCACAACCTCAAACGGACCATAGAAATTTGCTGCCAGCTTCTGACAAACCGCCGTAACACAGATGACTGATGGTATGGACGAAGCTTCAAGAAAACAAATGACCCCACCTCAAACTCGACATCTCGGCGGTGTTTACCAGCAACTCTCTTCATGTTCTGTTGCGCTCGTAACAACAAGTCCTTCAAATGATCCATCATCTCATCTCTTTCCCTTAACATACTCTCCAAATCAAATTTACTTGTGGAGCCATCCTCAAAAGGAACCAACGTAGGAGGATCCCGACCATACACAACACGAAATGGTGTCGTCTGTAACAAAGAGTGAAAGCACGTATTGTACTAGTACTCTGCCCAAGAAAGATACTTAAACCAAGTTTTGGTGTGACCATAAGCAAAACACCAAAGGTAAGTTTCCACGCAGCAATTGAGGACCTCAGTCTAACCGTCCATATGCGGGTGGAACACGGTGCTAAAATTCATCTTAGTCCCAAAAAGTCAAAAATATTCTTTCCAAAAGGCATTGAGAAAAATTTGATCATGGTCTGAAATGATTAAAGTGGGAAAACCATGTAATCGAAAAATCTCGTGACAAACTTATAAGCAATGTCAACCGTTGTGAAAGGATGATGAAGTCCGACAAAATGACTGTACTTGCTCACACGGTCCACAACCACGAGAATCACATTCACCCCTGAAGAAGAAGGAAGATCTTCCATGAAATCGAGGGTGATATCACTCCAAATCTGTGTCGAAATCGGTAGAGGCTAGAGTAATCCTGCCGGTGACAATGTCGAGTATTTAGGCTTTTGACAGATTGCACACTGCACCACATACTGTTGCACTGTATGTCTAATATCAGACCTGTATGCTAGCTAAAATGTGTTTCAGCGTTTTAAGCATGCCAGAATGAGCCCCAATGTGACTATCATGGTATTCCAATACCATCAAAGGAATGAACTTAGAGTGATGAGGAATCATCAAGCGAGTTTTATAACTTACATAACCACCCATCAACGAAAACCCTTTTCTGATAGGTGCTCTGGCTAAAAATTGCTTCTTGGTGGTCTCAAGGCCTTCATCTTGCTCAATTTCAGCATAAATGTCTTGAAAGTTAAGGGATCGAGGTATCACCAGAGATAACAATGTCGCACATACACCGCCCTCCGGGCTAGCCATCTGTCTAGACAGGCTATCCACAGCCTTGTTTTCAATACCAAATTTATAGATGATGTCAAACTCAAAACCACGGAGACGGATCAACCATTTTTGATTCTCCGTAAAGACATCTCTTTGTTTCAAAAGGAACTTGAGACTCTTTTGATATGTGTGAACAACAAAGTGATGACCCGTGAGATAGTGCTTTTACACTTCAGAATGGTGAAGACAATAACCATGAGCTCATGTTAATAAAATAAGTTTGAGTTGTTCCATGGAGTGAGAGGATGACTGTAGTAAGCGATATGGTGCTTCTGCTGCATCAGAACAACACCTAAACCAACACCTGAGGTGTCAGCTTCTACCACGTTGCTCCTTCAAGTTAGGAAGAATGAGTACTGGTGAAGTAACCATGGTAGTTTTGAGTGTATCAAACGCACGTTTCAGCTTCAGGTGTCCAACAAAACTGATCTTTGTGAAGTAACTCGGTGAGTGGCTTCGCTAAAGTCTCATAACTTTTGACAAAGCGACGGTAATAACCCATCAAACCCAGAAAACCACGCAATTGCTTCAGTCTTTGGAGTTGGCCACTGTTGCATAGATGCAGTCTTTGCAGGATCTGTCGCTACCCCTTGCTGAGAGATGATGTGACAAAGATAATCCACCTGAGACTGGCCAAATGAACATTTTTCAGATTTGCAAACAACTTATGCTCAGAAAAATATCCAATACCAAACGCAAGTGCTGCAAATGAGCCTCCATCAATGAACTGTAAATGAGAACGTCATCGAAGAAGAACAACACAACTTTCGTAAAACGGCCGAAACAACTCATTCTTCAATGCATGAAAGGTAGACGGTGCATTCGTTAGACCGAAAGGCTTGAAAAAAAAACTCAAAATGGCCCTCATGGGTACGGAAAGCTGTCTTCACAATATCGCTCTCACACATACGAATTTGGTGATACCCATAAAGCAAACCCAGCTTCAAAAAACAATGGTACCATGAATCTCATCCAACAATTGATCAATCATAGGAATGAGAAACTTGTAGAGTACGGTAGCGAGATTCAAAGCATGGTAAATAGCATAGAAATGATGGGAACCATCTTTCTTTTTAACCAACAACACAAGAAAATGGACTAATGCTCGTGCGAATGATACCAGCCTGCAACATTTCCAAACCATCTTCTACATAACCTCCATTGGAGCTCGTGGTATCGATAAGGACGAACCGAGACTGTCGACACCCTAGGGAGTAGCTGAAAACCATGATCATGACCTCAAGCAGGAGGCAGTGATGTAGGCCCAACAAACATATAATAGTAAGAATTCAACACTGTCTGTTACTCTTGACGGAACGGTGAAGCAACCAAAAAATGAGACCCCAACTCCACTGAAAACCTCGTCTGAGAAACCCCAACGACCCTGATGCTGAAAACCCAGCTCATGAATGCTCCAACCCACCAAACATTTCCCAAGCGTACGCAACCACTGAACACCAGGAATGACATCCACTCCTCCAAGATCCAATGAAATGAAACCATTAGTGAAAACTTCTACTTGCACCAAGAAAGAGACTGATTTGAAAACAATCAATCCCTCGACGGTGATGCCAGTACCCAACAAAATCTGCAATTTAGACCCACTGACAAGAGGTAACTTAGCACGCTCCACCATTCTTGGAGTAAAAAAATTACGAGAGGCCCCACTATCAATGAGAATTACTACTTCACATCGTCCAATTCAACCACGAACCTTCATAGTTGTGGGAGTATCAACCCCCAAAAATGCATTCATAGATAGCTCTATAATTTGATGATCAATATGCAACTCATCATCATCTAACTCAATGATGTTGTCATCCATAATTTCCACCTCAAAACCATTCAACACTGTAAGAATCCGCAAATTCTTAAACGGACACTCATTCAAATGAGTCTTAGAATATCTCCCTTTACACTTGAAACATATACCATTACGTCTCATGTCATCCAAGTCCGCATTTGTATACTTCTGCCGGGGTTTGAAACCAACAACATTACCAGTAGCTGTAGGCTGTGTAGTCCTCTCTTAGGCCCGTATATGTCACAACAGACTTATAGTGAGGACAAGAATCCAAATGAGGTCCCCCTGCTTCAGTAGTTCCTGCAGGAATCACAGATTTACATAAAGCACTATCCTCCATTCCTATCACAGCTGTGACATGTTGTGTCAACCCTCTTGGCTCATTCATTTAATCACCTCTTGAAACTCAGTCTTCAACCCATTTTAAAAGATGTGTTCCAAATTTTGTTCATCACCCCCCCCCCCCCCCTTCCACAATACTCCTACTCTTGAGTTCTTCACATTCATTGATATAATCAGTCAAAGAGCCAGTATGACGTATCGAAAAAGTCTCTTTGCAGGTTCATCTTCCAAACGTTTACTGAAACATGAGAGAAAACAACACTTAAACTGACCCCAATCCATATATAGTAGTGTATCCATCTCAGAGTTAAATCAATTCAACACTGGACCCTCCAAAGTGACTGCAATCAACTCCAGTTGATCACGACCATGATAGTTACCTAGACAAAAATAGCGTTCAACTCTGGCAATCCACCCATAAGGACTGGAACCAGAGAAGATCGACATCTTTATCTCTTTCACAAGACTCTCGTGTGTCTCCCACGCTGGATGATGGAACTACGTTCCCGACGAAACAACTGGTAAATCAAAGCAAGAATCTGCTGATATATCTGATCAGGAAATGCAGAAGAACTCGCAATCTCTTTTCCCGGAGCTTTCGTCGTCACTTGATTAACGTCCAAACGGTTCAACACCATCATTATCTTATCAAAACGACTATGCATTGAATCAATACGTTTCTCCATAGTCACCAAACTTTGATCGATGGCGGTCAACGTCACTTCTGCTCCAGTCGGGCACACTCGAAACTCGATTCCACTCCGTCTTTATAAAGTTCACCTCCTGAGAAAGTTTCCGAGATTGTATCATTAACCTCCAAAACGTCTTCCACCAAATCATCCATCTTCACAAACGGCTCTGATCACTATCACAATGCACCAATTTGATAAGTTTGAGCTTGTAAACCCACTTATCACGAACCCTCTCTCTCGTTTGTGTATGAACACAAAAGAGAAATCAGGAATCCAAGCTTTGATAAATTCTCAAAAGTAATAAATGAACAAGATCTCAAAAAGATAAACATAATGAGGACGATGGTGCTAAACGTATTTGTGACAACCTGTCCCGCTCACTCGGACCCCAGATTCACAGCGCTGCAGCGCATCGACCCCAACCCCTCCCTTATGAGTTCTCACTAACTCCATAATTAGGTTGTTGGTGCGCCTCGAACCCAGGACCTCACCCTTTAACAGCCTTCTCACAGGACAAGCTGTCACCAATTGATCTGCAGATCAATTGGTGACAGCTTGTCCTGTGAGAAGGCTGTTAAAGGGTGAGGTCTTGGGTTCGAGTAACGCCAAGCGCATCAATAACCTACCGGTGGATGTGGAGGCAGTTCCTCCCACGGTGAGGGGTTAGGGTCGATGCGCTGCAGCG
>MU105763.1:253482-329678 GCA_012274485.2 Sinapis alba
AATCATTGTTTACTAACCCTGCAATCACCACATGACCTTTCCCCGTGCTTTTGGCCTCACTCACACGGTATCGCGAATCACTTCCCGATAGGTCACCCATCCTTAGACTACTCCAGCTCAAGCACGCTTAACTCTAGAGTTCTAAACTGATGTGCTCCCGAAAAGGTAAGTGCACTTTGATGACATAGGTAGCCAAATCAATTCTCTTAAGCCTTTCCATATATTACAACTCGGGATGTTACAGTATTATAATCTTATGGTGATCGTTTTCAGAGACTCATATCGTCACTCTTCAATACACACAAATAACGTAAAGTAAAAAGTCAGTGACAAAAAAGCATAAAGAAAAAATAAAACAACTCGTATGGATTTATTCTTTATTCTTCGTCGCCAAGATTCTATAGCAATCCGAGTCTTTACCTCTTGTCATATCCTCTTAATCAATTAGAGTATTGACCTCCTCTTTTTTTCTCCACTTCAACTTCCTCAGCTTCTGTTCTTAAGCTACTACCTGCTCCACCTGGTTCACTCCCTTGCGACATTTACAAAATTAGACATGCTGGTACATATCATATTGCTCGGGATTCAAAATTATGCACTCTTTCTGTTTGTGAAACTTTTTCTGTAGGACCGCGAAAATCCTGAATGAAAATTACGAAACCAAAAGAAAATAAACGATAATATTAGGACTGAAAAACGTTTAAGAAATCGTAAGGAAATATACAAAATTCACGTAATGTGTGACGGTTTTATGCGATTTTTGAATCCTAGGATACAACCGTGATGAGACCGTTTCGCATCACCTGAAACAGAATCTACGAACTAACTACTACGATATACTCTCGAGACACTTAATTTTAAAAAGAGAAAAATCTAAAGAGTATTTTTTAGTGAGAGAATCTTACTTTTGGTGTGAAGTGAGATGATGAATGTGATAAGATTATGGAGAGATCATGGGGGTTTATATAGTAGATTTTTGACTTGGTCACCAAGTTAGTCAAACATGAAAACCAAGTTGGATTAACTTGGTCATTAAGTTGGCTTAACTTGGCCACCAAGTTTCTATTTTTTAAAAAAAAATTTGAAAGCCCAAAATCAATATTTGCTCAGCCCATAAGGCTTACAAAATTTATCGAACAGTCTCCATAATTATTCACTTTAAATCACAAATTTTATCCAGTCCATTGAGTCTATAAAACTCTATTCATACTTCCAATTAATCATCCATCCCATTGGGCTTATGATTAATTGGTCCAACAATCGCCCACATGAATAGAAGTTACTCTAAATATTTGAAGACTCAATAGACTAAACAGACTCGATCGATTCTACAACTAGACCTAACATTAGACTAGACAGACAGACTTTTTCGAGAGTATAAACGAAAAACAAATTGTATATGATGTAGTAGCATATTTCATCCTTGAACTACTCATTGTTAATACATGTCGGATTTACTTTTCAGGAGGTGAACATGATGTCTTGAACCACCCGAAGTTTGTGTAAACCGAGACAATATATATAACCCAACTGTGTTTTCTCGTAGAGTTAAGTTCTCTATTATGTTCATTTTGGCCGTGAACTTGCCTGGTTGGTCGTGAGTGAACTTGGAGAGTATATCCCAAACTCCATTCTCCTAGAAATGGCCACATTTCACACTCACTAGGTGATTGCCACTAGAACCTATCATATATACAAAAAGTATCATGTTATACTCTATATACATTTATATGAAGGTTTATGGTCTTTTCTCATTAAAAAAACATTGCTTTACCTTAAATATTTACAAGAAGCAATGTTTGTCATCATGGGAACTGAGTAATTTTCAGTGCTTTAATCAGATTCTGCTTGATCTAGTTACCCTTTGAACCGACATCTTGGGATCTCCAATCTCGTTGGTAGGGTTTCCATCAAGTATCTTCTTAGCCATAGACAATAAACCCATTCCCTTTGATGATTTTAATACTTGATCTCTTGGTAAACCTTTGGTAAACGGGTCTGCAAGGTTGTCAGCTGACTTGATGTAATTAACAGATATAACACCGGTTGAGATTAAATGTCTAATGGTCTTATGTCGTCGTCTAATGTGACGCGATTTGCCATTATATAGAGTATTCAGTGCCCGAGCTATAGCCGATTAACTATCGCAGTGTATGCGTAGAGCTGGGACTGGTTTCTCCCACATTGGAATATCATCCAAGAAGTTACGAAGCCATTCTGCTTCTTCTGCCGCTTTGTCTAAAGCAATGAACTAAGATTCCATGGTTGATATGGCCAATAATGTTTGTTTGGAAGATTTCCAAGATATCGCTGTACCTCCAAGCGTAAAGACATATCCACTTGTGGATTTTGAGTTCTTTGAGTCGGATATCCAGTTTGCATCACTGTATCCTTGCAAGACTGTTAGTTCTTTACCGTAGTGCAGCCCATAACTTTTGGTGTATCATATATAATTTAATATCCTTGTTATGGCTTTCCAGTGTGTATGACCTGGATTACTTATGTAACGACTTAATACGTTAACCGCATGCGCCAGATCGGGTCTTGTACAATTGGTTAAGTACATCAGACTCCCAATTATCCGTGCATACTCCACTTGTGACACTGCCTCGCATGTGTTCTTGGTCAGGTGCAACATAGTGTCTACTAGAGTTTTTGCGGTTCCACTGGAGTATGTCTTAAACTTCTCGAGTATCTTGTCAGCATAATGATCCTGAGATAAAGTTATCCCACTAGGAGTCCTTGTGATTTTAATGCCAAGAATAACATCCGCAAGACCTATGTCTTTCATGTCGAACCGACTATTGAGCATGTTCTTGGTTTGTTGGATGATATATTTATTGCTGATGATGATGAGCATGTCATCTACATACAAGCACAACAAAATATACTCACTAGGAGTACATTTGAAGTAAATGCATTTGTCACATTCATTGATGCTGAAACCATTTGACATCATCACGCTGTCAAATTTCTCATACCATTGTTTCAGAGCTTGCTTCAACCCATACAATGACTTCACGAGCCTACATACTTTTTGTTCTTGACCCGAAACCACGAAACCTTCAGGTTGTTTCATGTATATCTCCTCTTCTAAATCTCCATTTAGAAAGACAGTTTTAACATTCATCTGATGGATTTCCAAGTCTCTTAAGGCTGCAATTGCAATCAGAAGTCGGATTGAAGTTATTCTCATCACTGGAGAATAAGTGTCGAAGAAATCCAAACCTTCTTTTTGTCTGAATCCTTGCACCACAAGTCTGGCCTTGTGCTTATCAACTGAGCCATCAGTTTTCAACTTGGTTTTGAATAGCCATCTACACCCTAATGCTTTGAACCCTTGAGGTAAATCAACTATCTCGTAGGTATGATTCTGCATTATTTAATCAAATTCACTATTGACGGCTTCTTTCCAGAAATCTGCATCAGGAGTAGACATGGCTTCTGTGTAAGATCTCGGCTCATTCTCAGCGAGAAATACCATCATGAAGTCTTCACTGAAAGACTTCGTCTAGGTTTGTCTTAAGCATCTTTTGCTTCAGTTACAAAGTTCCAGAAGTACTTGCCTCAACTGTGGAGGTAATCGCATCTCTTTGTTCACGAGTGCGTTTAGGATATTGCTTATCCTTACAAGGAAATATGTCTTCAAAGAATGAAGTGTTCTTTGATTCCATGATCGTATTGACATGGATGTCTGGTATATCTGATTTGATTACCAGAAACCGATAAGCACTACTATTGTGTGCATAACCAATGAATACAACATCCACGGTTTTGGGTCCAATCATGACCTTTTTAGAAGGTGGCAATGTGACTTTTGCCAAGCATCCCCACACTTTGAGGTATTTGTACGAAGGTACATTATCTTTCCAAAGTTCATACGACTTTTTGCTAGTTACCTTATGAGTTATTTTGTTGAGGATACAGTTTGTGGTGAGCAGCGCTCCCCCCCCCCCCACAGATTTTGGGCTAGGCCAGATTCTTGCAACATTGCATTCATCATTTCCCTTAGAGTTCGGTTCTTTCTTTCTGCAACTCCGTTTGATTCTGGTGAATAAAGAGCGGTCGTTTGATGGATAATACCGTTTACTTGACAAAACGCATTAAGTGGCCCATCATATTCACCTCCTCTATCACTTCTGACTATTTTGATAGTCTTTTCCAGTTGGTTTTTGACATCTCTTGATTTTGATAGTTTTTAGATTCATATTTTAGTTTATTATGATCATTTAGTATGCATTTACATATATATATATATTGTATTTAAATGCATAATTACATATAACAAGGTTTGGAATGCATAATTATAAATTTTGGATCAAATCGCAGGGACATTTCTGCAATTTCGGAAGTCCGGGGTCTGAAACGAAAGAAGACGAAATTCAGGGAACAAGACTGCAAATTTGGAATATTCACCTGGGCTAAATTGTACAATTGGATTGTTTGAGGCTGGATCAATAGGACGTTTTTGCACATGCTGAAAGTTTGGGCCGTTTTGTAAAGATCCAGAAGTCAAAGGACCTGTTTTGCAAAAGTCTAGGAAATCACCATTGGAACTCCTGAGCTTCTCATGGCTGTAGATTCCGTGACGGTGAAGCTCGAGCCGTAACGACGACGATTCCGGTGGTGGAGCCAAGCACTGCAGAAAACGGAGTAGGTGACTTGAACCAGAGATCCCGCAGAGGAGCAAAACGGCGGAGATGGAGACTTGACGTCATGGAAGAAGCTTGGTCGCCGTAAAGCTTCACAACGGTGAAGATTATTCCGACGGAGCTTAGCATCATGACGACAAGCAGCAGAATCACGACCACGACGACTAAGAACGAGCCACACTTCAGATTGATGGCCAGGAAGAAGAAGACGGTGACTTTGCAGCGCACTCATTGCTGCGACGAGAAGACACCGCTCGGGGACTTGAACAAACTCGAGTTAGAAGAAGGATGGAGTGGCTTGGTGGAACAGCTTGATGCACCCGCGCGGCATGAGCGTGAGTCGGAGCGGCTTGACATAACAGGATGCGAAGGCCGCTCGGGAGAAGACAAACGCGATTTCATCATGTTGACCGGTTTATTCCGCTTTGACCCGGTTTAATCTAATTAAACCAGCACGTGTTGAAGAACTTTATAAACAGATTTAGATCCAAAAACCTAGATCCATCTCATTTTCTCTTAAACTTTGTCTAATCTTATAAAATCTTGAACATTTTTATCATTTTAAGGAATTAATTCATCTTATATCTTGTTTTCTCTTAATCATTAACATGATTAGCTTTCAATCTTACATGGATTTAAGATTTATCATGGAGATTAGTGAGTAATCATCTTGTGATTCATGGGTTAAGTAAATTAGGATGATTAGGTGGATATTTATGATGTTTCTTGCTAGATTAACATTGTTCTATGCTTGTTAGGTGTTTTTAATGCTATATTAGCTTTGATCAAGTTGATTTAAAGCTCTAGTCATTTCATACCCGGAAGATGTTCGATGAAATGTCTGATCCAACCTTATATTGTCTTTTTCATGTCTAGCCAATGAGAATTGATGTTAGAGATGTTAAATGGTTAATAAACTTGTTATTTATGCGTGCTTGAATGTGTTAGGCCAATGAAAGTTGATGTTTAATACATGATTAGCATAGAGATTATTGTTACGGAAGTGGATTAATCTATTTGAATGAGATCTAGACCTATAGACTTGTTAATTGCTTTGTTTGAACGTTCTAAAATGAACCTTGATCACCTTATATCAATTATCTTACCCATGGATCCATTCTTAATTATTGATTAGTTCTTGCACTTATTTCTTGATTGAAATTGAGATTACCTTGTTTATATTTCTTGGATCTTAGCTTGTTACCAATCAATCAACTTCTTATTTGCTTAGATTAAGAGAGTTTGTAAATTCTTAGTGTTATAGATCATTAGTTCCTTGTGGATTTGATCCTAAAGTGTTGCATCGATATACCAATTGATTGTGGTAGCGTGCACATTAGGTTAATTGACTTGTGGTAAAACACATAAACCAATTTGGTGTCGTTGCCGGGGAACTAAGTAGATTTGTCATTAAGATTTCAAACTTTCTTGAGATTAAGCTTTATTTTCTTATGCTTTGTTTTGCTTTTGTATAGCTATTAACCTTTTATTATAGCTTTTTCTTTTTGTAGTGATGGCATTGAGCTACTTTGAGTGGTCACAAGAAGAGAAAAACACATTTGAAGATCACATTGAAGATGAGTCATATGTGGAGCTACCTTTTGATGAAAGTATACTCACACCAGAACAAAGTATTAAGGTGGATGAGCTTTGTGAAGAGAACTAATGTTGACAAGGAGTGACATGGCAGCGATGTTTAGGTTAAATCTAATGTCACATAGGCAACATTAGAAGGAAGAGAGCTCACATGCCTTGAGATAAGGATTGCTCATGAGCTCAAAGAGGTAATTCATTGGGTTCCATCAACCCAACTAGAAGGTATATGCGATTCTAATTTTGAACTTCATGATTTTGAGGATATTTGCTTACCTTGTGTTGAAGATATTGCCTCTGATTTGAATTCTCAAGTGCTCATCAATGAATGTTTTGATCTGATATGTGAAACTCGAAAACTAGATCATTTAAGAGTAGAAAAATTTGCGAGAGATCATCTTGAAGTTTGTTTTGACAAGAACTATCTTTGTGCTTCCATTGATCTGGAGTCTGACTTTTTAATGCTTGATGAGCCTAGACATCTTCTTGAACCAGCTGATTTAGGGGATGAACTTTATGTGGATAAGCTCTTGCTTGATATAGAAAACCCCCTTGTCAAAAATAATCATGAGAATGAGAATATTGTGTTTTATTTGATTGATGGAGATAAAGTTGACTACTTTGTTAAAATTTCGTTTGAACCTGTGGTTGATTTTATCTTTCCACCAAATGTATTCAATTCTCATGACCATTTGAACCTCAAGAAGCATTTCATAATTCATGCTACATCTTTAGTGAAGCTTCTTGATGAAAAAACTGTATATTATCTATGGACAGTAGTTTGCTCTTTGCACACTTTGTTTCTTGTGTTTGCAGGAGAAGGACCAAAGGTGCATCGGCTCAACCTTTTGATTCTTATGATTAACAAGCACACAAAGTCAAGCTAGAGACTTAAAACAAGCTCACTTGGGAGGAAGTCCCATGTTTATCCATTGTATATATTTCTTTATCTTTCTTTCTTTTTAAAGTGTTTAATAAGTATGTTTGAGGCTTTTCAGGTCAAGTCTAGCACTAGACAAGAGAAAAAAAGGAGCCAAGCTTTGCGCTTTTAGACACCCGTCTTTGCTTCTTCACTTCCGCATGTGTCTACCGGTGAAATAAACCCGACGCCAGGGTCTTCTACCACCCAATTCAGCCAATAACTCCAAGTAAGTGTCACTCCAACCTTGTACATATTTAGTTATCATGTTTCTTTCTTTCTCTTAGACCTCTTCTTTGAGCTTACTCTCACACAAGAGACTGTGTAAAGTAAGTTTGGGGGAGAGTCTACTATCTCACTTCTTTTTCTGTTTTGTCTACTTTTCATGAGTCTCATGCATTGCATTTTTAAAAATCAAAAAGAAGCATTTAGTTGCAACATTTGCATCCTTATGATTGAGTCTAGAGCATATAGATAGCATTCATTGCATTGGTAGAAACCTTAAGAGCTCATGCAAAGAATTCAATGTGTTATCCTTCTCAATCATAATAAGTAGCTTGAGCATCTTTTTGATAACTTCTAGACTTCGAGCCTTGAAAACTCCTCTTGAAACTTATTTGATTTATGAAGCTTGCTTGTCCTTGAAATCAACTCCAACCTTACTTGAGTTAATGAACTTAATCCATCTTGCTTATGGGATCTTGTTGTGCTTGTTCATGGTTACCTCACACACATTTGAGTTATTCTTATCCTTTTACCAATCTTTGGCAACTCAAGTGGCCATCTCCCCTATAGATGGTTCTCCATAGCTTTAACCCTACCTTCTTTTCAAGCCAAATTAATTTGATGAGTGATGTCTTTTCTGAAAGCTTGACATGTGCATAATGTTGAGAGTATTGGGAACGACAATGGTTGATCTTCATTACTTGCTAGCTTTAGGATCTCATAATTGTCTAGCTAGTAGGATGGGAAAAGAGTATTGAGCACTTGATCTTTGAAGGGCGAGAGAAAAAGAAAGTGAAAAGAGTGAACTCAAAAGTCTAAAAAAGTAAAAGGTACTAGAGATTAAAGTTCAAAAGAAAATAATTAGCTCAAGAGTTTCAAAAAAATATTAAAAGAAGAAAAGAAAAAAAAAATCAAAAGAGTGGAGAAAAAGAAGAAAGAAGAGAGCTAAGTAAATAGAAAAAGAGAGTTCTAAAAAGTGAAAGAGTCCTTAGTATTCAAAAGAAATAAAGAGTTCTAAAAGTGAGAGTGATCTTGAGAGTTTTTGAAGTCTTGGGGTGAGAGAAAGGGAGTTTGGCATTTGGGAACAAGGTATAAATTGTTTATGTATAGGGAATGGATAGAACAATGAGGATTGAGCATTGTATGTATGAGTTGTTCTCTTTCTTAGATATATTATGCATAATGTCAAACTACTTGTTCTTGAGAGCAAGCCACCATAAAAACGACTTGATAACCTTCTTATATCACCACAACTTCAAGCCTTGTTCTCACCAAGCCAAATGATTAGGACCAATTGTCCATTTGCAAAAATGCACCCTTGATAATTGTTTAATGAATGTGAGAATTGGTTGATTGGATTGTTTGTGGAGGCTTGAGGGTAAGTGTAAAGATCAAGGATTTAAGATAGGCCTTGAGAAGTTAGAGTTTGAGAGGATGTTATGTTTTTGCTACTTGTTATGATTTTGTAAGGATAGCATATTGGTGGCTTTGAAGAGTTTCTTTGGGTTATAAAATTTCATAGTTATATCTCTCATTCTTTAATTTTTGAAAGTTTCCTTGTGGATAAGGAAAAGACTAGTGTGAGGGAGTTGATATCTTTTGATAGTTTTTAGATTCATATTTTAGTTTATTATGATCATTTTAGTATGTATTTAGATGTATATATTGCATTTACATGCATAATTGCATATAACAGGGTTTGGAATGCATAATTAGAAGTTTTGGGTCAAATCGCAAGGACATTTCTATAATTTTGGAAGTCTGGGGTCTGAAACGAAAGAAGACAAAATTCAGGGACCAAGGCTGCAAATTTGGAATATTCGCCTGGGCTAAATTGTGCAATTGGAATGTTTGGGGCTAAATCAATAGGACGTTTTTGAAATCACCATTGGAACTCCTGACCTTCTCGTGGCTGTAGATTCCGTGACGGTGAAGCTCGAGCCGTAACGACGATGATTCCGGTGGTGGAGCCGAGCACTGTGGAAAACGGAGTAGGTGACTTGAACCAGAGATCCCACGGAGGAGCAAAACGGCCGAGATGGAGACTTGACGTCATGGAAGAAGCTTGGTCGCCGTAAAGCTTCGCAGCGGTGAAAATGATTCCGACGAAGCTTAGCATCACGACGACAAGCAGCATAATCACGACCACGACGACTAAGAACGAGCCACGCTTCAGATTGACGGCCAGGAAGAAGAAGACAGTGACTTTGCAGCGCACTCATTGCTGCCACGAGAAGACACCGCTCGGGGACTTGAACAAACTCGAGTTAGAAGAAGGATGGAGCGGCTTGGTGGAACGGCTTGACGTAACGAGATGCGAAGGCCGCTCGGGAGAAAACAAACGCGATTTCATCATGTTGATCGGCTTACTCCGTTTTGACCCGGTTTAATCCAATTAAACCAGCACGAGTTGAAGAACTCTATAAACAGATTTAGATCAAAAAATCTAGATCCATCTCATTTTCTCTTAAACTTTGTCTAATCTTGTAAAAGCTTGAACCTTTTTATCATTCTAACGAATTTATTTCATCTTATATCTTATTTTCTCTTAATCATTAACATGATTAGCTTTCAATCTTACATAGATTTAAGGCTTATCATAGAGATTAGTGAGTAATCATTTTGTGATTCATGGATTAAGTAGATTAGGGTGATTAGGTGGATATTTAGGATGTTTCTTGCTAAATTAACATTGTTCTATGCTTGTTAGGTGTTCTTAATGCTAGATTAGCTTTGATCAAGTTGATTTAGAGCTTTAGTCATTTCAGACCCGGAAGGTGTTCGATGAAATGTCTGATCCAACCTAATATTGTTTTTTCATGTCTAGCCAATGGGAATTGATGTTAGAGATGTTAAATGGTTAATAAACTTGTTATTTATGCATGCTTGAATGTGTGAGGCCAACGGAAGTTGATGTTTAATACATGATTAGCATAGAGATTATTGTCACGGAAGTGGATTAATCTATTTGAATGAGATCTAGACATATAGACTTGTTAATTGCTTTGTTTGAACGTTCTAGAATGAACCTTGATCACTTTATATCAATTATCTTGCCCATGGATGCATCCTTAATTATTGATTAGTTCTTGCACTTATTTCTTGATTGAAATTGAGATCACCTTGTTTATATTTCTAGGATCTTAGCTTATTACCAATCAATCAACTTCTTATTTGCTTAGATTAAGAGAGTTTGTGAATTCTTAGTGTTATAGACCATTAGTTCCTTGTGGATTCGATCTTAAATTGCTGCATCGATATACCATTCAATTGTGGTCGCGTGCACATTAGGTTAATTAACTTGTGGTAAAATGCATAAACCATTTTTCAACTTCGAGTTTATACTCTTTCAATTTGTCCAAGACTTCGTCTTTACTACCGAACAAGTATATGTAACAATATCTTGTGCAATCATCTATGAAAGTCACAAAATATTTTTTACCGCCTCTAGTTTGTACATACTTCAAATCGCACAAATGTGTGTATTAAACTTAGAGGTTTGGTTGTTCGTTCAACATGAGGTGATGGTGTTTTTGTGAGTTTTGCTTGAACACAAACTTAACATTTGTCTTTGCTAATTTTGGACTTTGGGATCATGTTCAAATTCATCAATCTTTGCACATATTTATAATTTACATGTTCTAAACGTTCATGCCAAATATTAGAAGACTCAACGAAATAAGCAACTGGATTCTTATTCATTGAAACTTTGGAAGCATGTACATCGTTTTTCTTAAGGACTGCAATTATACACATTTTGACTAGTCCAGATTTAACAAAACCTTTTCCAATAAAAACACCATTCTTCCTGAGGACCAGCTGGTCAGATTCGAAGTTGATTCCAAAACCGTGCTTACTCATAAGAGATCCAAAAATCAGATTCTTCTTCATGTCTGGAACATACTTCACGTTGGTGAGAGTGACCTCCATGCATGAAGTCAGCTTCAGCATAACTTTTCCAGTACCTTCGATCTTGGACTAGGAGACATTTCCCATCTTCACTTGATTGTCAGACTTACACTTCTGATAGGTACTGAACATCTCTCTGTCAATGCAGATGTGTGTAGTGGCACATGTGTCGTACCACCATTCTTTTGGGTTTCCTTCAACTATGTTAGCTTCTGTGACCACAACACATAGATCAGCTTCATCAGGTTGGCTTGATTTTCCCCCATAGCCTTCCTGCGACATTTCGAGGATTTATGTCCTATCTTGCCACAGTAGTTACACTTCCCATTGACTTTGTTGTTTGCGGAAGGTTGAGCTTGTTTCTTAAAGCTCGTGGAGGCTTGGTGGGAAATCTTATTCGGCCCAAACTTTTGAAATTTTGCCTTTCCTTTACCTTTATTCTTTTGCTCAGCTACATTAGCATCATGAGTATAAATTAGCCCCTCTTTATCACGTTTTAGTGATTCATTTTGAAGCCTGGTAATCAGATTTGCCAGCGTTAAAGCCTTTTCTTGTAAGCAAGATAGTTTTTGAAGTCTGCCCAACTAGGCGGAAGCTTCTCAATGAAGCAATTCACCGTGAAAGTTTCACATAGCTTCATTCCTTCTTCAGCGATCTTTTGAACGATCAGTTGTAGCTCATGCACTTGATCCATGATAGGTCGAGAATCGACCATCACGAATTTGAGAAATTTTGATGTAGCAAATTTCCCAGAGTATACGTTAAAGGACTTATACTTCTTTTCCAGAGAATCCCACAGATCTTTGGAAGTTTTCACCTCACTGTAAACACCAAACAGTTGGTCCACCAGACGTTTTTGAATGTAACCTTTGCATAAGAAGTCACCATGCCTCCATGCTTCAAGGCTAGCAAGCGCCCTTGGATCAGTATTGTCCGCAGGTAGCACCGGTTCGACCTCAGTAAGATACTTGCCCAGATTAAGAGTGGTCAGAAAGAAGTGCATCCTCTGCTGCCACTGCTTGAAGTTCGTTCCATCGAACTTGTCGAGCTGAAGTCTGTTAATATTGCTAGGAACAGTTGGAACTTGTGTAGGCAGCGCTACAAGTGGTTGACCATTCCCGGGTTAGGTTGTCATCTCATGGTTGAACCGTCGTTCGCCCCAATGACGTTGATGTTGATATCATCGTTAGTCATCATGGAATCTGTTCACAAAACACAAACCGCAGTAAGTATTGAGAACTCAATTCAAATGAGCGATTAAAACTATTAAATCGCAATAACATTCTCAGAAATCGCGTCAAGCGTTCTTAAACGTTAATAGCCGTTCCCAGAAATCACCTATAAGGCGCTCTTAAACGCTTTTTTTTTTTAAAGGATCATTTTTTTTATTAAGAAAAATGAGATCGCGAACCTGTCAAAGACTGTCGCGTAAATCGTTTCTTAATACGATTCATCTTATTAGATTAAAAAGTTCTGAAGAATATCTAAAGAGCGTTCTTAGAACCGTTCAGATCAATTTAAAAATGTTTTGTAAAACCGTTTTATAAAATCATTTTTTAAAAAATATTGTTCGTAATATTCAATATGATTCAAGCGATAAGCGGGAAGCGAATTTATTGAGTTAAGATATTAGGACCGTGAAAATCCTGATTGAAAATTACGAAACCAAAAGAAAATAAACGATAATATAAAGACTGAAAAACGTTTAAGAAATCGTAAGGAAATAGAAAAAATCACGGAGTCAAGATTTGATCTATTTCCTTAACTCAATAAATCGCCCATAATGTGTGACGGTTTTATGCGATTTTTGAATTTCAGGATACAACCGTGATGAGACCGTTTCGCAGTACCCGAAACAGAATCTACGAACTAACTAGTACGATATACTCTTGGGACACTTACTTTTAAAAAGAGAAAAATCTAAAGAGTATTTTTTAATGAGAGAAGCTTGTTTTTGGTGTGAAGTGAGATGATGAATGTGTTAAGATTACGGAGAGTTCATGGGGTTTATATAGTAGATTTTTAACTTGCTCACCAAGTTAGTCAAACTTAGAAACCAAGTTGGCTTAACTTGGTCAACAAGTTTCTATTTTTTTAGTTCTATTTTTAAAAAAATAAAAATAAAGCTCAAAATCAATATTTGCTCAGCCCATAAAGCTTATAAAATTTACTCAAAATTCTTCATAATTATTCACTTTAAATCAACAAATTTTACCCAGTCCATTGAACTTATAAAACTCTATTCACACTTATGATTAATCATCTAGCCCATTGGACTTATGATTAATTGGTCTAACATTTTCCAATCATTACATGTTAGTGAAGACACACAAAGAAAACTGTAGACAAATTCACACACAAAGAAAACTGTTACGAATTCACTTGACAACATAATTTTCATAAACTTTCTGAAATTTAGGTCTATTTTCTCGATTTCATGAAGATATTTACCATTTTCTCCTTAGTATCGATAATAACTCCAGATCTTTCATTACTTATGTCAAACCACACACACAAGTTTCAATATAGCTTTTCATCCACTGTAGGAAGGGAATTCGGACATTCCCCCAGAACCTTTCAGACAACAAAACTCGACTCGTTCCTATCGCGATCCGAGCAGTGGCAATCGTAGGTCTAAGTCCGAACGGACTACCTATCGTGACCGTACGATCGATCGATTAAAACCCCAAACTCGGAAGGCAAATGATGGAGGCTAAAATCCCTAGTTAGCCGGGGTCCGGTCCATCAGCCAGGCCCAGCCGGCCCAATCGGTTGACAATCGATTATGGGCTTGGGCTTGGGCCTTCGAGAACGAGCCGTGACCTAGGGCGAACGGACCGGGGGTGAGGGAGAGTATAAAAGAAAGAGGAGAAGGGATCCGAAAAACAGAGACAAGGACTTACAACAAGATTAGGATTTCACAACCGATCGCGCGTTCGTACATCCTCGTCGGTTCTTGAACAAAGTTTCTGCCACCTTTCTTTCCTGTAAATCTCCTTGTAATCACGCTAAAACCTCCAATTGACTAATAAAACATGAATCTACAATTGAGTTTAGTTTATTTTCGATGGACCTAACCAAACTCGGATTAAACATCCACCATCAACAATTTTACGTACATATGTTCATCATACCTTACCTTTTAATTAAACTTTGAAAATGTCCATACAAAAAAAAAACAATATATAATTGAAAGTAACATGTTGATTTTATGTTTAGATAAACATTTTGATTATATTGGACATAAAAGGGGTCAAAATGCATGGCTGTGCCTGTCTACCACCTATTTTGTTGACTTTGACTCCTAAATTCATGGTTATCACTTTATTATTTACAAAAGGTAAGTTTGAATTATATTTATCAAAGTCCACTTCTATGATTCTATTATACAGTTTGTTGAATAGATTACTTATTTATTCTTCTGGTTGTTGTGTTCATATATACATGTTGACCGATCAATTTCTTTGGGAAGAAATTTCAAAATTAATTATTCGAAAAGTATTTGAAGTTTAAAAGTGTAGTTTCCATTCGTAAATATCGTCTCCATATGTTCACAGTAAACCATAAACAAGCTTACATTAAAAAAATTAGGCAACGGCATTAAGAAAATACTACCTCTGACAAACTAGCATGGCGGATGCTAATAGTGATCATGATCAAAATATTCTAAATACATCCCTCATAGTCACATATATATATATATATATATATATATTCAACAGTAAACTTAAGCTACCTTAACTTTTTCTTATTTAGTTACTACAAAAAGAAAATCAACTGATACATGATTTTAACGTCGTATGAAATAAATTTAAATACAAAAATACTACAAAGTTTCTATGTGTGTGTCTATCATACACGAGACAATTTGTTGAGACAAGAAAACTGAGAATTTCTTCTCAAACAAAAACCTAGCATATATTAAATAATATGGAACATATCATTTGTTGTGAAGCGGATTTGACCCGTCGGGAACTTCTCTAACTGAAACTCCGTAGATCTGATCGTTTTTCTCGCCGGTTTTCTCTTCCGATATCATTCTCTCACCGTAAAATCCTTGCCGCCGAAACTGCTCTTGGAACTTCTCCGTGGCCATCATGTTGGGAAGCTTGCGGGCGTCGGAGGAGATATGAAGTCCGGCGAAGAAAAAGATCACAATGATTAGAAACGATAATTTTGAGCTCCAAAGCTTCATTTTCTTCTTTTTTCTCGGGAGAAATTTCTTGGTTTCTTGGCTAATATTGTTGGTTGATGTGATCTATATGGATGAGTTAAGCTTATAAGATGTATATTAATTGTAGGATCTTGCAAGAGAACGAAAGAAACAAAATTCTTTTATGAGTTGATAAAATATTTCATTTTATGGAAGGACAACACTAACCTTTCCTTGACCTACAAGACATGTTTCATGGTGTTGTTTGTTATACAAAATCATTGTGTGAATAGTTGGATGGTCTAAGGGTATTCATGTAGTTTACCTTAACGCGGTGGAGTGCTCGCATGGGTCTCTCCGGTTTCAAACCGTTGACTTGCAAAATAATTGTTTTGTTTTTCTTGCGGCTCCTCAAAATTAATTGTTCATGTACTTTGATCAAGTGACTAAATATAAATACAGATCAGTTCTAGGCAAATATTAATTGATCTTTTATTTGACAAAAATGTATTGTTAGCTGAATGTATCTTTATTTACTTGAATCTGTCTTACATTATTTCAATTCTTATATGGTTCTGATTTAGAATTGTGCATGTGAAAAGATACCACGCATGAAGCGTTATGTAATAGTATATAATACAATGCGCAATTAAATACATTACAAACTGTTTTTTAAAAAAAACCTTGTAAGAGCTTTCGATCAGGAGACGTCGAAGATATCTAACGAAAGTCAGTTGTCTAGGGTCGACTCTTGATCAGTTTTGTAAATTACAATAAATTCAGGCTTGTGAATAGTCAAAAAGATTTGATTGTCATTAAAAAACACATCCCCTATATATTAAAAGAGAAACATTTAAAAGTTATAATTTGTAGTTTGTACTAATTAAAAGTACTCTACTTGTTACGTAATCGAAATGCTAATTTTACTTACATGGCGGCATGAGATATTTTGTTAGTCCAAAATTAAATTGCTATGAAATATTATATTATATAGTATGTCCATTATGAAACATTCATTTATCAATTTGAAATTTATTATATATTCTTTCCTAAAATAAAACCTACGGAATTACCTAATGTGATTAAGATATATATAATAATTAATAATTTTAAATAATAAAGATTTGCTAGCAATCTGTATACTTTTTTTTTGTTTAATTCTTTATTATTAAATAAATTACAAAATTATATTAATTATATAATAAAAATTAGAATTTTTAGTATATGTTGTATTTTGAATTTTTTCAAAACGAGTATAAATTACTTAAACTGTTAAAAGTCTCACATAAACTTTTGTGATCAAAGTTTAATTTTTTCCTGTAATAATAAGATACAATAATTATAAAATGATATGAATAAATAATTTAATTTTAATAGGTGTTATGTTAATATATATATATATATTTCATATCGTTTAAATTAAATTATACATCATATGAAAAATATATACTTATATTTTGATATTTGCATAGTACATATATTGACAAGTTGATATTTTAATTTTGAAATATTCATTGTTCTTTTTAAAATGATTATATCGAGCAATAATCAAAATAAAAAAAAACACGAAAAAGAGAAAATTATTGAAAATAAATAGAATTAGCACGTGAACGTAAACTTCTCATAACCATAATTAACTTTTAAATTTTAGTCAATTGCAAAACTAAACTAAAATGAAACAAAATTGTATTTGTATTACTTCAACATATCCAACAAAATCAACCAATGAAAAAATATATAAAGAAAGATCCATGATATCAATTACAATTTATTTCTCCATAATTTATAAATAATTATATAAACAGTTTAAAAATTTATATTTTTATATATTAATATATAACAAACTGACCAATATATCATTTTTATATATCTCAAAATCATTTTTTTTTTTAATTTTTAAACTTCAGCATGCGCAAGACGCAGATCTTATCCTAGTATACTACTATATATTAATTAAAAATCACTTAAATGTTTTGTTCTCATAGACAAAGTTTCAAACAATTGTTTTATTTTGATTGGTCGGTGACTTTTATTAATTATTTATATTTATCAAATCTAAAAATAAAAGAAAATTCTAAATCAATTAACAGAAACTAGATGATGTCCCGCACCTTGTGCGGACTAATATATAATCAACCAAATTTAATTTTAATATAAATTTTTATTTTTATTTAAATTATTTAATGAACTTGAAATATTAAATTAATCATAATATATGATTTAATTTTTTTATTACAAAGAAACTTAAATAGTGGCTTATTAATTGTAAAAACTTATAAAATAAAAGTAATAATTTATTTAGTTTGATTTTATAAAAATTTCATATTCATCAGAGTCTATAGTAACACTTATTAACAAATTCTACAATAATTAAAAATATACTTCTTTTTACAAAAAACTTATTAAATAAAAGTAATAAATTATATATTTCTAGTAAAAGTTAGATTTTTGAACAATAACAACAAGAGATTGCATTTTTTGGACTCATAACTTTTGATTGGTAAGTTAATATTAATGACTAAACTTAGAATCATGAAAAATATGGCACATAAGCTTCTAAAAATTAATAAAAATTTGATAAATAAGCAAAATAATATTATACGATTTAATATCACTAAAATAAATGTAAGATTAACATATCTATAAAATTATTGCTAAAATTAATAATTATCCTGAATATAATGAAAAATATTTATTAAATTACTAGTAAAATTGTTTAAAAATTATCAATTCAAAAGTTATTAATTAAAACTAATGACTAAAAATAAAATCATGGACTAATAATTCAAAAAATATTAATTAAAACTAATGATTAAACTTAAAATCTTGAAAAATATGATACATAAGCTTCTAAAAATCAATAAAAACATGAAAAATAAGAAAAATAATATTATACGACTTAATATTACTAAAGTAAATATAAGATGAGCATATCTATAAAATTCTTACTAATATTAATAGTTATCTTGAATATAATGAAAATATTTATTAAATAATCACTAAAATTGTTTAAAATATAACGATTCAAATTTTTTATTAATTAAAACTAATGAGTAAACTTAAAATCATGAAAAATATGACACATAAGTTTCTAAAAACTAATAAACATATGACAAATAAGCTAAATAATATTATGCAATTTAATATTACTAAAGTAAACATAAGATGGACTTATCTATGTAATTATTTCTAAAATTAATAATTAACCTGGATATAATAAAAATTATTTATTAAATAATGACTAATTTTTTTTAAAAACTTATTAATTAAAACTATTGACTAAATTTTGAATCATGTAAAATATGACACATAAACTTTTAAATAAAAATTACAAATAAGCAAAATAATATTATATGATTTAATATTTCTAAAGTAAACATAATATGAACATATCTATAAAATTATTGCTAAAAATAATAATTATCCTGAATATAATGAAAAATATTTATTAAATAATCACTAAAATTGTTTAAAACTAACAATTCAAAACTTATTAATTGAAACTAATGACTAAACTTAAAATCATGGATTAATAATTCAAAAACTTAAAATTATGGAAAATATGACACATAAAATTCCAAAATTAATAAAAACATGACAAATAAGCAAAATAACATAAAACTATGGAGAACATGACAACTAAGCCAAACCACTTCTTAAATAATAGTATATATATATTACCAAACAAAAAAATAATATTATAAACAATGATTTATGACAACTAATGCAAAATTATAGAAAAAATAAATAATGTTTCATCAATTTGTTTATTTTATAAATTATTTATTAGTAATTAGATAAATACTTTCATATAATTTTATAGAATTAAATATAATGCTTGTACATTCTTATATCAAGAACTAAACTTGATCTAAGACGTTATTAGAACTTTTTATGTTCTTAATGCCCATACATGATTTATATTTTTATAAGGATTTTGAAATCATTTTTAAAAAATATATATTTTTTTTATTCTGGTTTACAAAATCATATTATTATTTTCTACATCATTTATAAGAATTTTATAAAATCATTTATACAGGTTTATAAACTCATTATAAAGTTTATAAAATAGTTTGTATACAAGTCTAACTATTATTTATTTTATAAAATCATTTATACAGGTTTACAAAATCATATTATTTATTTCTATTAATCTAAATTAAAAATTAATTTACAACTTTATAAAATTATAAACTATTATATACAAGTCTAACTATATACTACTCTATTATACACTATTATTATATACAAGTCTAATTACTACACTAATATTATATACAAGTCTAATCACTACTAATATAAAATTATTAACAAATAATACTATGTCAATATATGACAATATACAACTTTATCAAATTATAAACTATATTTTATATAATTTCACATTTATGAGAACTATATAGTTTTGTGTAAAGTTATAAAGCATAATATTACTGTTTTATAAATATTTATCACATAATTATTTTTATTTTCCAAATTTTATAATATATATATATTATTTATAAGCTATAGCTTTTAATTTCAGAATATAGAATATGGTATTTGTAACATGTTTTATATGATTTATACATTATAAATTTTGAATATGATATTTGTAGCATGGTTATATGATTATTTTGTTATTTCGGAAAGTTGTTGCAATATATTCTCTAGAATTTTTTTAATTATTATATTTAATAACTAAATATCTGTAGTGGGATTTGTCAATTAAAATTTAGTTGCAATCAACTGACGAGATATATTCTTTCATAATCTCATGCATTCGATATCTAATTTATTAAAATAGAATCCTATTTTTATCTACTGTTGAAAGTTTTGATTTAAAAGTGGACCTTTTCTAGAGAGTTACAATAATATTACATACACGATACTTACTGATTCAACCGGAATATTTAAATCAGACCACCATCGGGTAATAAAACAAAACCAATGTGGTAAGTGTAGATTAAATTAGCACTAAACCGTCAGTTATCTATTATTATAAGAACAATACAATAAACAACTCTTATCTATAGATAATATTTTATGTACAAACTCTACTTTGACAGCAGAATAGTTTAGACGAACCATAACAAGTTCACTTCAGGTCATTACTTGCACCATAACAAATTCTTCTGTGTATGATTTTGTTCATATCAGTAACTGGAATTGAACACAATAAATTTAAATAATTCATTTATTTTCCATCTTTATCATACTAAACAGCCAAACATTTGATACACTTTTTCATCCGTTTATGTGATATATCCTTATTACGAAGTATATTTGTATCTATAATATGGCATACGACCCAAAATCACTTTCTTATCTTCTAAAGTTATATAAGTTTTGTCTTTTGATAATCATATCTAAACATAGAATTCATATATATATATATATGTTCATTTATATATATTAGCTTTTAAATAAAAAAAATTGTATCTGTATATCTAATTATTATATATTTCTAATCATTATCTAGAATATTCTAACAATATTAAGAATAGATGCATGTTCTCGAATTTGTTATCAAATTTACAAAGTAACGTGTCCTCCAAAATAAATAACCTCTAACAACATAATTTTGTGTCAACATATAATATTATTATATTATAATCATTATAGAATATTCTAACCATATTAATAATAGAGTTGATCAAGTCTAGACCAACTTTTCTTGCAAGAAAAAAACTTCTAACAACTTAACTCGATTTCTATATTTTCCTTATTCTTTTATATTTCAAAACTGAATATATTTTTACACACTTTTATTTCTTACATACGACCTCTCTTTTAATCAACTTCCCATCTACATTCATTAGATTTCATATCTTAACTTCATATAACAATTCCTAAAATATATGCAAATCAAATATTGCTAACAAACCTATAATATATGGAAATCGGAATATGCCTTTCAATCCTCATCATACCTAATATTTAGTACGAAATCACTATAAATAATCTCCCAACACCTAAACATTTATCTACACCTCACGAAAAAGAGAGAGACTAATATGGTTATGACTAAATCCAACGATATCGCTTTGTTGAACATTATCAAGCCATTTAAAACAACTTGGAAGGTTGAAGTCAAAGTTCTTCATTCATGGACACAACACTCAATTTATTCTGGTGGAGACTCTCTTGGGTTCATACTCGCAGATAAGATGGTATGTGTATTTGTTTTTTTTAAGCCTTTTGTTTTCTAAATTTTTTTACCAACGTCTAAATTGAGCTATGATTATTTGTTACTGTAGGGTGTTAAGATATATTGTACGTGCATGAGGCTCTTCCTTGCTCGTGTTAAGAAATTGCAGGTTGGACAATGGAGGTTCCTTGAGAATTTCTCTGTTAACCTAGCTACCGGGAAGTATCGACCAACTAGCTATAAATACAAGCTGTCCATTATAAGCAATTCTAATTTCACCAATACCTCTCTGAAAAGTAATGATATTTCTTTTTGTTATTAACACCTTTCCAAGCATACATTAATGAAAGTCTTGATTCAAAATTTTTGATTGATAAATCATATTTATTCATCTTATTATTCTATATTCTTTGATTTATATAAACTAATCTTTTATTCATGTTATGTGGCTGCAGATGTTATTGGTCAAACAACTGATATTGGAGATATTGAAGTTGTTCAAGTGCTTGGTAAAGAAAAGAAGAAGTTGGAAGTTACTTTGACAGATACAAGAAAAGTTAATATATAAAATAAAATAAAATTTATTTTTATCAAACATATGTTCTGTAATTTTGACATTCTACATATATTATCAGTGATCAACAAATAGCATGTTGTCTATGGAGACGTTTTGCTGAACAAGTGTTATATGCTTACAAAGTTGGTTCTTCATCGAATATTCTCTGTTCAATAGTGTACAATACCTAATACTTAAACTTATATTGAATAGTTTTCTTAATATTTAGGATGCCAAATAATGAGTTTGCTCTTTCTAATGGTATTTGTGAGATTTTGAAACCAAAAGGAAACAAGCGCCAAAATGATAAATGGTCTCTTTATCCAGAGAGATAAGTATTGGATATCAGAATGACAATTGAGGTTATGTTTATATTTTTCATTAATGTATTTATTATTTTAATAATATTGATTTAATAAAAGTAATTTTATATTTATAGATCAAGAAATGCATTGTCAAGGTAACAATTTATGCAACAAACACATATTCGTCGTGGTATTACTTTGGTTGTGTTAAGTGCAACTTCAAAAAGGTTACCAACATTACTAAGAAGAATGTAGTGCCTGTGAAACATATGTGGCATTGTGATACATGCAATCAGTCGGTTACCAATGTTTCACGTAAGTATGTTTCTTAAACTTCACTTTACATATTAGATGATCTACTATGAATTGCTTTTTTTTTTGTTTCTAATTAGGTTTAAACTACATCTACTTATAAAGGATGACTACAGTGAACCAAAAGTTATGTTGCTTGATACAATTGCTGAACCAATTTTGGGAGTAAGTGGTGATGTGCTCCTAGGTGGTTTTCTAGAAGAGGTATATATAAACCTTAAATATATTGAAGAAATTCGGTTATTCTATGGATTGGTTTTGTTGTTTTTAATGTTTTATATTTCTCTATTTAGGTTGAAAATCCTGAAGACTTGCTTGATGCTATTACTGATCTTATTGAAAAAACTTTTTAAATTTGGTGTATATGTGAACAAACACAATGTTGACTATGTAGCTGATATTATTAATATCGCGAAGACTTGGACTGCTGATGAAATAATAACTGAAGATGACGACACACTAACTATGTTGTTTCTTCTGATCATTCTTCGTGACAGGTTTGTTAATTTTTTTTTTTAATATATAAATTTTATCATCATATATACATTTGCCTCCTTAATATTATTTGATCGTTTTTCAGATGCCGGTGATCAGCATTGAAAGTGAAAACAACACATGTTTGTCTTCAACTCAACATTCAAAACAAAGAAGAGAGAGTGATATTGATAACCTTTCTTCTACTTCAAAAACAATGTTCCAAGCTCATCAAGGTGGAAAAGAATAATTGAGAGTAGTCTGTGTCTTCGTGAAGTTGTTATTTACTGGATACTTTGTGTTCAAACACATCATTTTTATTTCATTTTTTTTATTTTGACGTTATTTGGTTGATTTCAAGTTATTGTTGTTATTTTGTTTTTTCAGTAAAGATGAGTTTTAATAAAGATAGTGAAAGTTTTTATTGTTCTGAAAGTTATCCATCTGAATCTTTTTTGTTTGTCTAAATGTTTAACCTATTAAATATAATTTGATTAGCTTTAAAAATCATCATATATGACTCAATGATTGCACATGCCTACCAACTTTTATCAAAAGCAAGAATGTTACATCATATACTTACTTTTAATATGTTTCTCTCACGATTCATGTTTATGATCATACATGCATTGGTTACTTCATGTTAATAGCATATAGAATCCTGGAAATATCAAATAATAATAATATGTTAAACATGTTATAATAATCCTGAAAATAACCGATAACTTTTTAGCAGTTGAAAATATAGCATTTTCAGTTAAGATAGTTTCTATAATTATTATATTGTATCTAAACACTCAATATTCTTATGATCTTTAAATTATTATATGTATATCTAAAGAATCTTAACAAATAAATATCTCATTTTTTTTTTCATCATCCTCCCATTACTTAGAACTAAAAACTTTCATAACTATAAGACTTCAACAAGGTTAGCCAAAAACTGCATTGCCATCAAAATGTGGAGCAGTCATTGAACAATTATAAACCTATCTCATACTGACTAACATGTTATTCTACTACTCCTCTGAAATCAAGTTTAAAAGCAATAAATGTTGTCATATTTCCTAGTGAAATTTTAATACAGTGACTATTCTAAATACTTAACCATTTATATGAATAGGATGAAAAGAAAGCATCTAACTCCCACTGGAGTTGATGATCATCAAAAATGTTCACAAACTAAATCTAAAGAGAGAACAGTTGCTGTCAAAACAAAAAATGTCCCTTTGAATACTGTTTCTGAATTATTATTGAATGATATTACCAACAAGAACTTTGCATCAAGGTTCCAAGCGCAACTAACAGTGTCAAATCCTACAAACAAACGATGTGTTTATATTCTATTTTGTTCTTATGTTGACATACCAAGTTTTTTTATCATTCAACACTCATCTTAGTTATTATTTGGTGTAGTTTCTTTTGACAAAGACAATAACGACAAGCCTAAACACAGTCAAAGGAGCCGAATACATAAAGGTATTTCTTAGTGAAAACTTATCCTTTTGAGTTTAGTATTTGCAAAACCATTAAATAATATTACCAACAAGAACTTTATGAAAATGTTCCAAGCGCAAGTAACAAACAAAGTTTGCGATTATAACTAAACCTTATTACTTTCATTATATAACACCATGTATTAAATCCTTTTGCTATGCAACCATCTCAAGTAGAACAACATAATCACCTTCAATTCAAGTCACATATGAAAGACAACACATACTAAATCCTAAATTGGCAAACACAAACACCAGAATAAAGCCAAGAGATTCAGGAATATATTAAAAAAGACTGAATTAAAACATGAATTTCTAAATGATGATCCAGAGAATGAAGGTGATTTTTACCTACTTATTTGATTCTTACATTTCAAATGTGATACTATAAGTGTTTTATATATTTTGCAGATTTTCAAGGCACCATGGATGAATATATTGATCTGGAATTCGAATACAGTAGTCAGAAAAGTTATGATACTGATAGTTCTGATGTTGAACAATCTATTGAGCTGGACTCAGAGAAAGAAAATCAGTATGAACGAGTTAGTTTTATGGCAGCTTTTTCAAAAAAACCTTATTTGAGCAGAAAAAAGTGAAACCAGTATCACCCAAAGAAGATAGTTTAAAAAATCAAGTTATTTATTAAATGTGGAATATGTTTTGCTAACCAACATCACATCTTATTAACCAGATTATGTTGACGAGGGTGACCCATATCATACTTGTGTTCATTGTGGAGCTATCATGTGGTATGGTGAACATATAAATAAGAGCAAACATAGATGAAAACCTATATTTACATTGTGTTGTATGCAATGTCAGGTCCAGTTGCCATATTTAAAGTAACCTCCTGATGTTCTAATGAAGCTTCTTACGGGAAAAGATAAGCTTAAAAAACACTTTCAAAGGAATACGAAACCATATAATATGTTTTTTGCATTCACTTCTCTTGGTGAAAAAGTAGAGAACTCTCTTAAAAAGGAACCATGACCCCAAATATTTCAGCTACATGGTGAAAACTATCATTTGACCAGAAGTTTAACACCAAATAAAGAAGACTATGCCAAGTTTGGCCAGCTATACATTTTGACACATAGAATGAACTTGAAAACAAGTCTAATGCTCTGAGCTAACTAATACTATTTTGCCAATAAATGAGGTTAAGTTTCTGCAAAAGTGTTTTGTATTAATAGATTAGATGATTGTTATTTTATGTCTATATTCAGCAAATCCAAAAATACCTCATCAAAGAGCAAGGAAGACGGTTTGAAGAAGGTAATTATTGAACCAATTATCAAGATGTGGAATGATGTGAACTCATATGTTACACAGTTTCGATCAGCAAAAGATACATTTCGGATGAATCCTGAAAAGACTTTCCATATGTGAATTGTTAGTAGTAGTGACAAAGATGGTAGGACATACAATATGCCAACAACTTTTGAGGTTGCTTCTTTGATTCTTGGAGATTTTAGTTTAGGAATGGATAAGCGAGATATTGTTCTATGGCATAAGTCTGGACAACTTACAAGGATCGATGAAATTCATATTTTCTATCTAGCACTTCACTATCTTCTATTATTTTTGTATGGTGAGGATGGTTTCAGGGTTGGAATTAAGAAGAGTGTCACAGAGGGTTCAAAGAAACTCAAAACTATTAGTATGCGGCAGTTTTTTGCTTTCAGGATTCAAGAGCGAGAAAATGAGTCACATGCTCTGCTTTACTCAAGAAGGTTATTTAAACAATTCATAGTAGAGGCCTATACTACAATAAAATCTAACATACTGAGGTATTTGAAGCTTAATCAGACATGCTTGCGTTCAGATAGTTATGACTATATCAAGAAGTCTATAAATGCTGGCAAGACATGTATGAATGAACAAGGTCATCAGTTTGTTCTACCAGCTACCTTCACTAGGAATCCAAGATACATGAAGAATATGTACTTGCTATGACCATTTATAAATATTTTAGTTTTCTAGACCTTTTGTATCAATAGATTAGATGATTGTTATTTTATGTTATTTTTCAAATTAATGGATCTTAACGTTTATCAATTATTTTTGATTTGGGTCATATTTGTTTAAACTTTGTATCGTACAAACAAACATCTAAATATATTATATAGATGGAAAAAATAGTGTAATATATCCACATGTTATAGTTTTATGTGTTATCCTAAACTAACTGAATCACTTAACATTAAGTTTCTCATTTTTTTTCATTTTCTGTTTGTAGAAATCTATATTGATATACCCTTAAACACTTATGGTCCTTGGATGAAACTATATGATGGGCTCAAGCATTTAGAGATGAAGCATTGAAATTTCAGAAACCGGGGACACAAACCCACAGTTTCTGAAATGTCTCTGACATGGTGGATGGACTTATACGTCTCATGGAAGGCGCTACTGGCCCTATCAACATCGGTAACCCTGGTCCGCCTTATTCATTCCAAACATTCACCTTAAAATACTATATACAGTATCTGCACACTCCTCCTTTTTGTCTCATCATATAGATTTCTATTTGGAATATCTCTGTTTGTCTCCTAGGTTAATTCACAATGGTGGAACTAGGTAAGTTCTTTTTTAAAGAGTTTAAAACAGTTTTATAAGAATCCCGAGTTTTAGTTTGTGGTGTTTGGTCTTAAATTAATGAGTGTTTTATTCATATATTAAGTATGGTGGAGAACACACAAGACGATCAAACGAATAAGACATTAGAAAGGCCAAAGAAATCTTGTGTTGGGAGCATAAGGTGAATCTCAAAGAAGGACTGCCTCTCATGTAATAAGATTTCCGACTAATTCCACCCGTTAAGAAAACTAAGAGCTTCAAACTCTAAGAAAGAAGACAACGCAATAACAACGACATGTTTGTTAAGAATGATCTAATGATAATTACTTTAAGGCTTCAAAATTCACAGAGGTTGATAATGTTTTTCTGTCTCCAAGAATGATAGATTTTCAAGAAGCTAGGGCTGAACAGTCCCGTTACACCACAGAGACGCAACAATGACTCCTTCAACAAGTCATCGCTTTATCTTTAGGGAACTCATTTGAATAGCACAAGGCCATTCCTGAATACGGCCACTGATTCTTCCTCTTTTTCCGATTACTTCTCCGACGAATCAATAAATTCCGAAAATGACCGACGAGGGTTCACATTCTATATATGATATTAAGTAAAATATATTCTCGTATTTTATTCAACTATAACTAAGATATAAAAGATCCTAGACCACCCGTAATGCGAGATGTTAAGTGTTTTTAGCACGAAAACATAGGCAATAACGATTAAAAATAATGTAAATAAATCGCGTAAGCTAAGAAAGGGTCCTTAACTAAGGCGTTTAAGGACTTGATCCTTGTTGACGTGGTGAGGTCGTATTGGTTGCTCCTACGGTTGTGTGTCCGTGAAGAGCAAAAAAAAAAACATGCTCGCGAGCAAAAGAAAAAAAAAAACAGTCTTGTGAAAGGAAAGGTGATCCGACTTTCTTCGTTGTTGAAGGGAAATCGGAGCGTTTTAGTTCATTATTTTTGTATTTGGAGTTGATGCATGTTGATTTCATCAGTGTTTAGGGTTCGATAGTGGGGTTAAATAGATTTTCTTCTTTTCGATTCGCTTGGGGATTTATTTCGAATTAGGGTTTTCGTCCGGGGTTGCTATTTTCTTGTTTTCGATTCGCTTCTTTTGTTGTTTTCGTCGCGATTAAGGGTTTGGGATTGAGTTGTAAATTGATTTAGGGTTTTTGTCTGGATTTGCTAATTTGCGGCTTTTGATTCGCTTATATGTTTGCATGTGGTTACAATCCAGTGTGTAGAAACGATTTTATTTTAGCTTTCCTTACCGATATAGCGTATCTGATTAGTTTATGATCTTGCAGGTTCTGAAATGGAGGAAGAACGTCGAGATATGAAATTACACAAAGATTACTATAACATGCTTGATTTCGTTGCAAATGCGTAACAAGGGATTCCCAAACTGTGCCCCTGTGGATCAATCACGAAGGAATTCGTTGCAAATGACAACGATGTGATGAAGGCTGCCTTGGATATCTTCTACAATGACCAGAACATGAAGTTCAACTTGGAACATGCGTGGAGGGAGCTTAGGCATGATGTGAAATGGTGCTCCACCTATCTGGAGAAGGACAGTGGTAAGGAAAAGCGCAAAACAGTGGATTATGTTGATGGTCAAGGGGCAGTACCAGAGCCAGAAGAGAGACCAATAGGAGTTAAGGCTGCTAAGGCTGCTGGGAAGAGGAAGAAAACTGGAAAAGAATAAGAATTGGCGCATCTAGAAGGAATGTTGGAGATCAAAAAGCAAATCTCAAAGTAAAATTTGCTATACCGTTTTTTTGCAAAGCCCGAGCCACTCTCCGAGATGGAATTAGCTCTCAAAATGAAACTTATGTTTGAAATGTTGTAGTACACATTTTACAAATGTGTGTAGTTGTCATTTCACAGTTGTAATACACATTTGCTTATCTTTCTACTTTGCTTACTCATCTCATTTTGTCTGTTTCAGGTTAAGTACAAGAACATGTGCATCATGAAGACAAAAGCTGCTGTCTCTTCCTTGTTCACGGGTAGTTTGTTTGTTTGTTCTTGTATTTCCATGTGAACCAAGTCACGGTAGTTTGTTTCTTAATTATTGTATTGCTTTATAAGTCTGTTTGTAGACTCGGCTTTGAGCTATTTACTTTGCTCTTCTTGTACTCAGAACATGTAACTCTATTTCCTTTGTGATGATATTTCCTTTGCTATTTTAGTGTGTCTTCTTTGTGAACAACTCCAAGGTATATGCACATAATTTTCTATCATTGATACGAGAAACTTAACGTTCTTTTTTTGCTTTATGTGCTTTGTTCATTGTTTATAAGCTATGTAAGATTGGAGAGGAAGTGATAATGTGGAATCTGAATGAAGTGTTGAGCATGTAGAAATGCATGAAAAGGACAATTTGCACATTAGTGTTTTGTTTTGGTTTTGAAGGAAGTGCCAAATATGGCAGATGAACTTGATCAAAGATTCAATGAGGCTTTCGAAGAATGTTTTGAAGATACATACAACAACATCGTGGAGAATCGAACAAATAAACAGAGGAAACGTGCATATATCGAACGAAACCGTGAACAGGGCCACATCCGTCTATGGAATGACTACTTCAGTGACGATGCAACATTTTCGCTTAATTTATTCTGACGCCGTTTCCGCATGAACAAAGCACTATTCATGCGTATTGTCGATCGCCTCTCAGAAAATATTCCATTCTTTCAACAAAGAAGCAATGCAGTTGGAAGGTTAGGTCTATCTCCACTACAAAAGTGTACGGCAGCTATTTGTATGTTTGCTTATGGCTGTGCAGCTGACGCCGTTGACGAATATCTCCAACTTGGTGAAAGCACATCACTTTCGTGTTTGACCAATTTCACAAAAGGCATTATACAGTTATTTGGAGATGAGTATCTACGAACACCAACTCCAGAGGATCTTCAACGACTACTCGATATTGGAGAGATACACGGATTTCCTAGGATGATAGGAAGCATCGGCTGTATGCATTGGGAGTGGAAAAATTGTCCAACCGCTTGGAAAGGACAATACACACGTGGATCAGGACAGCCGACAATTTTCTTGGAGGCTGTGGCTTCACAAGATCTTTGGATATGGCACAATTTTTTTGGTCCTCCAGGAACCTTAAACGATATTAACGTCCTCGATCGGTCTCCTGTTTTTGATGACATTTTACAAGGTCGAGCTCCAAAGGTATAGTACGTGGTCAACAGACACCAGTATGATTTGGTGTACTACCTCACAGACGGTATATATCCAAAATGGTCAACATTTATCCAATCTATCTCACTCCCTCAAGGTGCTAAAGCAGAGTTATTTGCTAAAGTTCAAGAAGCAACCCGAAAAGATGTGGAGCGTGCTTTTGGAGTATTGCAAGCTCGATTTGCGATAGTGAAAACCCGGCTATTTTGTGGGACAAGAGATAAATAGGGATGGTTATGCGGACATGTATCATACTACACAATATGATAGTAGAAAATGAACGCAATGGATACACTTAGTATGATACATCTGAGTTTGAAGAAGGAGACTCGACCAGAAGTTCACATGTGGATATGTCATATTCTACCAACATGCCTTCACATCTCGGTAATATGCTTGGCCTACAAAATCATGTTCGTGATAGGCGTATACATGCACAATTGAAATATGATTTAATTGAAAATATTTGGAACAAGTTTGGTAATGATAAAGATGTATAATTATTGTATGTTTACATTTAATCTTTTAATAAAAAAAAAATTAAAATTTAAATATTTTACAAATTTTATAATTTTAAATTCATAAAAACTCCAAAATGGATAACAACCATTGGATACACAATCTGGACTAGAGTCCTTAACTATTCAAAAAAAAACTATTATTCTATTGTTAAGGACTCCGGTGGTGTTACCTCCAATGATGGTAACACCATTGGAATTGCTCTCAGTAATTGAGTGACTGTTAAGTTTTGCGATATAAATTCACTTTAAATTTCAATAATTTGTTGCAATTTATATGTAAGTGGAATGTAGTTATATTCATGAATCATTATACTGATGTAAGACATTATTCATTTTTAATGAAAAGATCACTTACAGTTGTGCTCATATGGCTATATGATGGTGTTGTTCGATGTGTGCCACTCAATATCAAGACTGAACATAAAGAATAGATCCATGTTTACGGTCAGTTTTTGATATATCCCTAATATCCCTATAACCTTTTTGATAAATAGTATAATCTTAACTTCAAGAACATAAAAGAATTATCAAAGTTATAGATGGTTGCCATTGGAAAACATGAGGTGGTCTTTATCTTTGTCAATTAGTATTTATTAGAACTTTGATAAGTACTATTAAAATATTGTATCCCTAAATAATAGTAGAAAGTTTTTAAGAGACAATATGAAATTGAGTCTCTTGAGTCCTGAAAGAGAATTATGACCAGGTTTGACATGTAGTATGGACCATCTACGTGTGATGACATAAGAAGCGTATGGAATAATCATGGAGGCACATTTGGGTGTCTTACTGCATTTCTTCTTACTTGCTTCTATTCTGCATATTATCTTTTATTATATATCTTTCATTATTACTATTCTTTTGTTGCTTTGCCTTTTGAGTTGGACGGGTAAAACTTTGAAAGAAAATGAATTAAAATAAAATAACAGATGGGACAGAAAGAGTTAAAAGAAGTTAAAGACAAATTAAGTAATCCATTATGGTGAGAGTATTTAGGCTTCGAATGGGTAACACTGATCAAACAAAACAAATGCAGACCATGCAGAAAAAAATGCAGATCAAGCTAATTTTATAAATTATTATATTTAAATAAATATTTATAAATTTTAATAAAATTAAAATATGTAAAAATATAACTTATTATAAATATAGTATAAATATCATGTTAACAAAAATAAAAATAAATTTCATCATTTAATAGTGAAACTTAAAATCATATGAAAATTCATTACAATCACAAAAATTATAAAAAGTATTTTTGTTTTATTTATTTCTACCATTTGGTTCAACTATAAAATTTGGCTTGGGCATTTGACCCAGATCCAAAAACCCAAACTAGAATCGATTCAAAAATACTGATCTGAACTGAATCAAAAAAATTATAAGTACCTATTAAGTGTAAAATTTCGACTAAATTTGATGGGGTTTGTTTCTTTCGTGTCCTTTTTAAATCTTAAATATCAAAACCCGACTCAAACCCAACATGAGCACGGAAATTACGAATATTTAAAAATATTTTAAATATAAATTCAAGCTGCCTTTGACTCGATAAGAACCAATCCAAATCTGAACCAAAAAAATTACAAATACATATTAGATCCAAATGTATTAGGATCCGAAGAACTAGGAGCAAGAAAAACTGATCCAATCCGATCCGATCCAAATACCCAAACACTCCAGCTTATATAAAACTATTATTGTCAATTTTATATACATTAATATATATGTAAATAATATATATTTATATATTATTTTATAATAAATATGTAAATAAATTATTATATAAAAACAGAAATAAAATAAAATATTAAACTATAATTATAAAAGAATTGGTGTTTAGTGTGGATGGAAATGCAATAAGTTATTAGTAAAAATTTATAAAGGTAATTAATTTAGAAAAAATCATATATGCATGCATGTGATTGGCCCTTAGCTTGATTTCAATATTTTTTTTATTTTTTCTGCATATCAGAATATTTGTACTAGCATTAATCTGCATGCAAATTTTCTGTTATTTTATGATATTATTTTGTTATGTATTTAGTTTGGTAAATAGCAAAAAAGTGCAGTCTAAACTGCATTTATATAAACTGCATTTGTATTGCATATTGGTTTGCAATTCATTCATAGCCTTAGTAACATTCTCAATATATTATATAGAAATGATTGCCAATTTAAGTTTTTTTTATTTTGATATAAAATAAGAGTTTTTTATCTTATGTAAAAAAATATATTGTGATGATTTGTGTTACCGATACTATGGTAAAGAGAGAATCAATGAGACATCTTTGGATGATAAAAGAGTGTTTGCAAACATTGACTAAAAATATGATAAAAAGAAAATAAATGACTAAAAACATAAAAAGATGATGACTAAGAAAATGAATGTGAAGAGAGAGAATATGAAGAAAGGCAAAAGCAAAGAAAAATGACAATATGATAAAAACGATTACAATATGCTCAGTTTCAAAAATTTACAAATAAATTGATTTTGCATGAATATAGAGATCCCGTGGGTTCGATTAACCAATGACGCCATAAAAGTATGGTGATCCCGTGGCTTGGTTAAAGGATATTCATAAAAATATTTGGTTGACTCCTTTAATCAAGTTGCATGACCTCCATACACTCATTAGAGAGAGATGCATTTAGAGAGGGAGAGAGGAATTATATGTTAAGAACAAATTTAATTTTTAAAACTACTAAACTCTATGTCACATATGAATTAATGTTTTAGATATTTATTTGGAGATCAAACTCTTAATTTTAAAATATTAGAATTTTTTTATGAATTTCTTTCACTGATTTATTTTTAAAATTAAAGATGTAGTTTTTTGTATGTACATGATAAAGGAGAAATTATTAGTTTAATGATTTTGTGTCATTTTATTTGAAGCATCATATTAAATCTTTTTTCTAAATATGAATTTTTCTAATATGTTACCATTCTTTTTATTTAAGTTATATATATATATATATATACTAGGGGAAGCCCGCCCTACGGGCGGGTAAGCAGATGAAAAAATAATTAAAGATATATATATATATATATATATATATTACTATTTTAATTAGTTTTGTTCTATAGGATGATTATTTTAATTAGTTTAAGCATCTTGTTAATTTGTTAGTTGCACACCACCTTTAGCATTGATAGTACAAATAAGATATTGTTAATTGCACACCACCTTTAGTGTATATGTGTATGTTTTGAGATGACGATAAAAAATAAAACATAATTCTAGTGCCGTTTAGATTGTTGATAAATTTGGAAACGTGATATAATCTTGAAAAGGCTTATCCGCATTAGAGCAGGGGTAGAGTAACCATGTTATTTTGTTATGGTATATTATGTATCGAGATAGCCTGATCACGTCTGGTTTTATGGGCACTTCTTGAATTAGCCGTTCTGTATTTCTTCTTCCACACTCACAAGTAGGTTGTGAAGAATTTTTTCACTATCTTGCTTTCGAGCAGTGTGGCTCAGAGTTTTCAAAATACTCAAGAGTTTTCAAAATGACGTCATCTCTGTGGAGAAATATAAAAAAAATACTGTTTGCAAGTAGCGCCGATGTGTTATAATTTGCCTTCCTGATTACAAATGCAACTAAATTGACCTAACTGGAATGCGATTGATGCTGCAAAGTGAAACTTTATATCAGCTGAGTAATATTCTATATTTACTCTGAATAGTTACATTGTTGTAATGATAGCAAATAATAGAATTGGCCATGGATCATTTTTCGGCACCTTCCACCAAATAAAAAAGTGAACACTACTACAACTATTAAAGATACATTCCACCAAAAGGCGAATCACAAAAAGGATCATGAGACTTACAAACTTAGTCAGAAACATATATATAGATGATTGAAACAAAAAAGAAAAAAGAAAAAAGAAAAAAGAAAAAAAAAATTTCCACAAAATAAACTAACACTAAAAAACCTAGATAACAATGCCAAGACATAATTTTTACAGTCTTTCATCTTGGTGATTCTCAAAGAATAAAATGCTTAAGTAATAGACAAAAGTGGATCCCATAACTTCATTATCACCATCATTATCATAACATACGCTTGATATATCAGCTTTAGCTTTGTTTCTGCTTTCTCTTCTTATCCTGTCATTTGAAATATTTATGTGTGTTTCATATAACAAAGTTCACATCCATGTAAAGTAAGCTAAAGATCTCCACTTATTCACAAACAGTTTGGCTCTGTTTTATTTGTTCCATCAGAGTGTTGATTTAAACATGAACTATTTTCCAGCAGAGATTAGTTTCAAAAAAGCAACAAAGCATAAGGAAAAATATCTAAGGAATGAACGTACACTGATCTTCATTACCTTGGCAAGTACGTTTGAGAAGTTGACAGCCTCTTGCAAACCATTCTCTGCTACCAACTACCAAGAAATTATCCTCTTGTATAAGTTAGCTACTGTGACTACTACTCGAGCTTCCATTGCTACCATTACTAACGTTGCTGCATCTTCAAAAGTAGTGAGTTCTTTATCCTGTAATCACTGATGCAATGTCCCAAACTTCTTTCATAGCCCTCAATTTTAACGTGGCCACTCCTCTTAAGAGTGTCAGATATCTCCGGTAGAACGAACATTGATGGCGGCGCTGACAACAGAGGCCAAATACTCTATCTCAGCCCTAATCACTTCAGCAGCCTCCATACACTGAGCATCCGCAAGGGTCGCAGCGGAAGCAACGGCCATGTCAGTTTTAGCCATCTGCTCATCCTTTCCAGAGATCGAAGACGTGGTGGTGGAGGCTGCGATAGCAGCAACAGATGCAGCTACACTTGTTACAGTAACAGCACCGTGAATCTGATATAGTTTTTGATTGCATATAACAGGGCTAGAACAGCAAGAAGCACATTTTTCCGGGCTGCCTGCAAAATAGACCCATGTAGATGCGATTTGAATTATAAATAGTCAACCAATTGAATTTAGAAGTTTCAAGTTATACCTACTGGTTAGTAACATCAACATTCCAAAATCTAACAAAACCCAATAAACTGTAAAAAGATGATACGTAGATGAGAGTATGTTATGACATACGCCAAGAGATCAGATAACAAAAGGTGAAGAATCTAACTTTAAATTTGAGAATACTCTTTTTAATTAGCAAAGAAGAAGTACCTGGACAAATATTGAAACATATAGAAGTGGTTTGTCTCCAACTTTTTGGTGCTTGGCCTACACTTTAAACACAAACAATTAGGTATTAATAAATCCATTCTCAGAAAAGCAAGCGAGTTAAAAAAAGATAACAATTTTGAAATCAAGAAATAGTCTTTATGCACATAACTGAGTGGGATTAATCACCATCAAATATCTAATAAATGAAAACAGAAGAGTAAAGTCCCAAAACAAACTTTCTGGTGAGGATGATTCTCAAGAGATGAGGTTACCTATTTTATAGTTGAGCAATCAACTTTAGTCTCAATTCACGATACAAATGACGATTTCTACATTAGTCTCAATCCACTAAAAACCATCTCTTTACTTCAACACGCAGAAGGGTTTTCTCATCTTCGCTTTCTCCAGGAGCATTGAATCAAAACAGGACTCAAAGGTCAAGTCTTTTCTACCCACTACGCCGTCACAGATGCTGTTCTTCTCAAGATGGGTTTCGAAAGCATCCAGCTTCCATCTGTTGGCGTAAAATGTCCACAAAAAGGAAAGACAGAGAGAGAGAGACGTGAGAAGTTCAGATATCAGATATGTCTTGTAGCCGTTTCCCTTGGGCAGTGGAAGAAAATAGAAGAGCGAATTGATCGATGGAGAAGAAAAAGAAGAAGAAGAAAGGAACTGACCGATGAAGAAAGTCACAGATCCACATAGCATAAGAGCCACCGATATACTCAGCAGCAGTGACGCGAATCCCGACGGAGATATATGAGCCATCGAAGTGATCAGGGAGAGAAATCGACATAGGCGGAGAACGGAGGAGACTCAGGACAAGAGCCGAGAGATCGTAGAAAGCCCTAGAGTCTTCTTCTCCTCGTCGTTGGCTTCTCATCGCTGGAAAGAGGTTTAATGGCGAGAGATTTGCGAAACAGAGGAGAAATGGAGACGATGAAGATTTTAGAAAATGACCAAAATTAAGTCCGTAAACGTTTTGCAAAGTCAGGGGAGAGAGTAAGCTGACGTGTCAATTTTTCAGAGATTTAAGGTGAGGACGTGTCACTCTATCTGAATGGAGTCTTCTCCTTTATAGATATAAATATAGAGAGAGAGAGGAATTAGATGTTGAAGAACAAACTTAGTTTTTAAAATTAATAAACTTTAATTCATCACATATGAATTAATGTTTTTAGATATTTATTTGGAGATCAAACTCTTAAGTTTAAAATGTTTTAAATTGTTCAACGAATTTCTTTGATTGAGTTATTTTTAAAATTAATGAGTGTAAGAGAAAATAGTAGTTTAATAATTTTGTGTCATTTTATTTGAAGTCTCTTTTTTTCCTAAATTTGATTTTTATAATATGTTATCATTTTTTTTACTTAATAGAGAAAGAAAGCAAGAGAGCTGAAGCGAGAGAGTGATATGGAAGTATATATATATATATAGAGAGAGAGCAATGTAATCATTAATCTAAGAAGCATATTAACGTTTGTACCATGCGTGCAGGTCATGCACCAAATTTAAAGTTAAGAGTTAATTTTTTATATTTATAATTATTATTCAAAAATTATAATATTATAAATATAATATATATTTATTCGTATAATATTACTATCTGTTATGTGTTAAAGGAAAACACATAAGAAAATGAGAACTTATTGATACAAGAGAATTTTCTTTTGAAAAGTAAAAATCCAAACAAATTGAATTATATGTGAGGGCTACAAACTAACAAAAGTAAATTAAAAAAGATATCACTTATTTTTGATAGAACCTCCACGATAAAGCCATAGACAGGGACATAGCATGGTTACTCATTATGGGGCTGTAACACCCATATTTTCCTAAAATAAATAAATAAATAAATAATTTTTGAAATTTTTATTTATTAATTCTAATAAATTGTCAACAAACAACATAACTCCAAAATAATATAACTAAATCTAAATAAATGTCGATAAAGTTATAAAGGAAAAGCTTAAAAATGGAATAAAAGAAAACAACCAAAAGCACCAGTTTAACCGCAATCACTTTTACTCGTCAATCATACCTAAAAAAGGGAAAAATGAGTAAGTAACAGGAGAGTCACTCAGTGAGGTATGAGATGCTAAACCACAAACCACTGATTCAGTACATATAACTACAACTATATAGGCATAGCTCTGGCATGAACACACAAGATGCTTAAAACATCACACGAAACAAACAATGCGATGATAGCAAATAGCTAGTCCATACACCCAGCATTCTCCTCATACAGATATAAGAGCATGATTAAAGGGGGTTCTTAGAGAGGTTCTTAGGGGGATGTGTCCTATGAATAGTGTAAGAACCGGTTCATAAAACTCTTAAATAAGAATCGGTTCTTAAGAGTTTCTTACACTGTTTACGGGTCCCACTGACACGTGACGATCCGCGATTAGTTCGTTTTTAAAAAAAAAAAAAAATTAAAAATCAAATTTTTAAAAAAAATTAAAAAAAAAAGAAAAAAAAAAACTAGAACCCCATTTGGGGTTCTAGGGTTAATCATGGTCTAAATATCATGCGTCGATAGTACATAAGTTCGTCTCTGCAACCCTGCAATCATCACCTTGCCTCGATATGCAAACGTATTTGCACTCCGCAATCATCACCATGCGTCGATATGCAAACGTATTTGTATTCGCAAAGGCAATCATCGCTCGGATGTTCCCCTATCCCAACTAAGGGTTGTTATGTCATTGTCCTTCTGTGGGGGAGAAAGAGGGGGTCGAAGCGTGATGCCCGACCGCTCTACCACTGAGCTACGATCAAAAGAGGAGCTCCTCAAGGCATTCAAAAAAGGAATTCACATAAAAGGGAACGAGGAATTCTCAACGACTGCCTCCACAGCCGTTGCAAACACTGAGCGAGAACGGTAAAGTGCGCACAAACTATGTCGTTGCACGGGGATTCACCAAACTGGGGCAAACTAAGCGTTCGTGGTTGGTGGGGCGGATTAGGAATGCGAAGGTCTTTACTTCGAAAGGAGACCCACCCACTATTACCACGGAAAAAGCAAGCAACTCTGGGAGATAATTCCATTATTCCATTTTTGAATTCAGAGGCAAGGAGGAATACCGCTTTAGCCCTCCTAGCGCCTAAAAGCTGTCCGATGGCAGGCAAAGTTTCCCCTTTTATTCGGCAGCCGCTTGGCAGGCTAGACTGATTTCAGACCTTTTGATATGCCTCTTTCGGTTGCTTTCTAGCTTTACCGAATGCTCATTGAGACGATCATGAGATAGGGAGGATCCGACAGAAGTATGAAATTCTGATTGTTTCCGGAGAGCTGGGAGTTGGCAAGTCTTTGCTTTGACTTCCCTGCCCTTGCGAGTAATAAATACCTGCTTGTGATTCTCCTGCTGGCTTGGATGCTTCAGCAAACTCTGGCCCTTGCAATCTCCACATAGTCCATATACTTATAACAACATTATATATATATATATATATATATATATATATATATATCACCATTTAACATCACTCATTTCAATCAACAGTTGAATCTTCTAATCCCATATTTTTAGTTTAATAATCAATAATATTAAATAAATAAGACTCTCAAGCAGACTCGATTCACAGAGACGAAACATATTTTGAAACTAGACTTTTCATAATAGTAGTACTAAACTAGTACGGGATTAAACGGAGAAGCCTTCACCTTAGCCATTGGCTGGAATGATCAACGAAAGATAGTCAACTGAGGCCAACTGCAACACGAGAGTCAGCAGCTTAGACTCAGAGTCTCATGAATTAATGTTTCCAAAAATGGAAACTTTCCCAAAATAGAACATATCCTAAAATGTCATCTTTCCTAAAGTGCTAGCTTTCCTAAAATAGCAACTTTTCTAAAATAGAACTATCATAAAATAGAACTTTTCTAAAATAGCGGCTTTCCTGCTATAAATTCTTTCCTAAATTAGAAACTTCCTCTACAAACATTCATATTACTAGAAATAAGGAGGCTAAAAACGTACTAGAAATATCTGCCAGAAGCTCGCCTGGAAATCCCACCGAAAAAACTCAATGGTGACTGGTTGACGAATAATTCAACAACAATTTTTCACGTGCAAAGAAATACTTTGACTTGATGAAAATAAAGGGAAGGGGTGCAACTCTTTATATATGAAAGGGAAGGAATGAAAATTCTCTAAACTGACAAAAAAACAAAAAAAAGTTATGAGTTTTATTTACTAAAGAAAATGCGCCCACCCCTAGGATCACGATCATTATAATTCTCCCCCCCACTAAAGAGGAATTCGCCATCAAATTAAAATCCTTGACCGAAAGTCTAATATCAACAAAAAGAGATCCAGGTAGCCGATCATCATCAAATAACAACTTTAACCAACATGGTCATCATCCCCGGAACATCTTCACTTGAACTCTTGTTGGTGCTATGACTCGTTGCTCCCTCCGAATATAATTGATACATCTCGATGAATAGCAATAGCTCCAAATCTCCATGTGCTGACAAAAGGAATAAGATGTCTTCAACTTGACTTAGCTCTGTTAGGAAGATGCTTGACCAGCTGCAGATATTCTGAACTATGCGCACTCCCATATCAATTAAAATGAAAGTTGTCACACTCAATTATAACTGATTTTATACACTTTTTTTTCTAACTACAGATGATAGCCACAAGAGACAGCATGCACATATATAAACTACCAAGGTGAAAGATATGTTCCATCAATCAGCTCAACTCTCTCGTTGCCTCCTGCTACAAATGCACGTCGGTCGATGGCTTGATGATTGACCGCATGCCCCTTATTCTGGCAATTCCTGGAGATATGACCTTGCGTGCGACAAGTGTAGCAAGCTCCTGGTGAAATTACTGCAGCTGCCAGTGCTGCATGTGATGTTGGTGCTACAAACTGGGTGTCCAAAGCCGCAATTGTCTTATTCCGGCAATGTCTAGAGACATGACCAAGCCGTCCACAATTATAGCACTGAGTACACTGGCCGAAATGGTGGCGATGGAAAATTTCACAACTGGGTGCTCCTGACTACTCTCATGTCCTCTTATGTGATTATGAAGTCTTTTCATGCTAATGAGTTGTCTTCAAGAACTTCTGCTCCTCAGTAATACATAACTCCTGCACAACAGCCTTTAATACCAGGTCCTCCAAGCTGGTGTAAGTAACCACACTGCATCTGCCGCAGATATCAACTCGCATCCCATCTAAGAACCTCCTGATTAAGTCCTCCTTATCCATATGATTACCAGCAGACCTGCGAAGTCGACTGAACTCCTGCTCATACTCTCTGACGGTCTTGGTCCCCTGCCTCAAATGCTCGGAAGCATTCTTCTTCTCATGCAGAGCTTCCCTCGTAAAGTATTTCTTGTTGAATGCAACAAGAAAATCTTCATATGTCATATTGCCAGGAAGCATCAATCGCACTTCATCCCACCATACTGATGAATCACCACGCAGATATAGCTCAGCAATATTAAGTCTGAGCCTCCATGTACACATGATAGTGTTCAAACACTTATACAATATATGCCTCAAATCATGAGCCACCGTAGGATCCACCGTACCACCAAAATGCTCCAAATCGACATATTTCATCTGCCCATCATCTTGATAAGTGTCTCATCATACTTTGGAACCTGCACTGCAAAGGCGGGTAGCGGTGGTGGAACCTGAAAAGTCCCTGGAGCCCGCTGAGGTGGGGGATGCTAACCAGGAATATGTTGGTCTCCATGAACCTGAACTGGTGGAGCCTGCTGCTACATGAATATGCGGACCCTGCTGCACCTGAATCTGAGGACCACGTGAAACCTGATGGCCCGGATGACCCTGCTGAACTGCAACCAACTGCCTAGCAACCTCCTAACCCACTACTCTGGCAGCCTCCTGAGCGGCTTGCCTAGCTGGCTGTTGGGGAACCTGCTAGACGGCCTCCTAAGCGGAATGTCAAGCTGCATCTTGTACCATCTGCCTCAAGGCATCCTGGTCAATCGGTGGGGTTGCGTGCTGTGACCCCTCGACCGGTACATGATCATCTTCGGCCTCACTAGTAGCTCTAGCGTCCTGAGGACGACCAACTCTCCTTCGTAGTGGCATCCAAAAGGAAAAGGTCAAACAATTAACTTCTGTAGAAACTGAGTACTAACAATTTAAGAAATAATACCGAACAGAAAAGTGTTATTTATTTTATTTTTAAAATTCCTAATCCCCATAACTATTTGAAAAATCATTTTAAAACCAATTAATATTGAGTCCCCACAAATCACCATCTCGGGTCGAAGCCGTGACTGAACCTTGCTCTGATACCAAAATGTAACACCCGTATTTTTCAAGGTAAATAATAATCTATGAAATCTCCATTTATTAATTCTCATAAATCGTCTCCAAACACCATAATTCCAAAATAATATCAATAAATCTGAATAAATATCGATAAAACCATAAAGCGAAAGTCTAAAAATGGAATAAAAGAAAACAGCCCAAAAGCACGAGTCTGATCGCAATCACTTTTGCTCGTCAGTCTTACCTAAAAGGGGAAACAAGTGGGTGAGTAAGATGGGAGTCACTCAGTGAGGTATGGGATGCTAAACCGCAAACCACTGACTCAGTACATAACACTACGACTATGTAGGCATATCTCTAGCATGAACACACAAGTAGCCTAAAACATCACACGAAACAAACAATTCGATGATAGCATATAGCTAGTCCATATACCCCACATTCTCCTTGTACAGATATAGATACCTTGCATCGATAGTACATAAGTTTGTCTATGCACCCCTGCAATCATCACCTTGCGTCGATATGCAAATGTTTATGCACCCTGCAATCTTCATCCTGCGTTGATATGCAAACGTCTTTACACCCCGCAATCTCTCAAATACCTGCGTCGCTAGCTCAGACGTCTCTGGCCCCCGCAATCTCTACATAGTCCCTATACTTATAACTACATACATATATATATCACCATTTAACATCACTTAATTCAATCCACAGTTGAATCCTCTAATCCCCTATTTGGAGCAGTCTGCTGGTTGTTGTGCGGCTGTTGCTGATACGCCGCACTATGTACCTGGTTTTTCTGCACATACCCATATCCATTGATGTAGCTAATCTCTTGCTGATTGTTCCCTTTCTTTTCAGTCTCTAGAGTAACCTCTTGATTGTCATGAGTCTTTTCAGTCGTACCTTCTTCCATGATGAAGACTTTCCCTAGATTGCTCTCCAGCATCTGATCAACCTTGGTTGTAAGCTCATCAATCTTCTGGGTGTCGACACTGTTGAATTTGGAGCAATCACTCTCATGGTTCTTGTTGGCAGAGCTAATAGCCATGTTCTCAATCAGTTCCATTGCTCCCCTAGTAGACTGTATCATAAAATCTCCATTGCTCGCAGAATTCAGAGCACTTCGGCATTCCCAGTCTACTCCATCATAGAAAATGCCCAGGAGGTAATCATCATCAAATCCATGGTGAGGGCATCCTTTGCGGTAGTCATTGAACCGCTCTCATGCATCACAAAAGGGCTCATCAGTGAGTTGTCTGAAGGAGGTGATCATGTTCCTCAAGGCAGCAGTCTTTGCCTTTGTGTAGAAGTTACCCAAGAACGTTGATCTGATCTGCTCCCATGAAGTAAGAGAGCCAGGAGCAAGCGACTTCAACCATCTTGCAGCTCTTCCATCAAGAGAAAATGAGAACAACATGCACTTGATGAAGTCTGGTGGTACTCCATTTGTGCGAGTAAAACTGCAGACTTGCTCAAAGCATTCAATATGTTCTATCGAGATCTCTGCTGGGAGACCATGGAACATTTTCCTCTGCACTAGAGCAATCAAAGCAGGCTTGATCTCGAAGTCCTGTCGTGTGCAGGGTGGTGGAGTAACGGCAGAGCGTGTAGCAGGGAAGTTACGCGGAAGGTTTCTCTGCCCAATCGGAGCAGCTTGCACCTGCTGTTGTTGTTGTTGCTGTTGCGCAACCTGTTGTTGTGCTAGGATGTTTTGCTGCATCTGTTGCATCTGCTCCTGCATCTGGAGCATTGTAGCAGCGAGATCAATCTGATTGTCGTGGTCGCCCATAATGGCGTTGATCGGCCTTGGCTGTGTACGGTTTGTTCTTTCCAACCTTGCTAGCTCTTGATTGTTAAGTGTAACCAATTCTCCTTGTGCGTTTCTCCGAGTATGTCTACTGGTCATGCCCCTGGAGCACTTGCTGAAACAAAAAGGATAAAGCAAGTTAGAGGTCTTAGACTAAATAAATAACCGAAAAATAAAGGTAAGAAAGCTGGTCCCCGACAATGGCGCTAAAACTTGATATGTTAAAAACTTGATCTTTTACTACTGTCAAGTTAACAGTGGTTGTTGTAATACTTTAGATTCAATCCAGAGGACCAGTTTACACTTTATCTTTATAGGATCAGTATCAGCTAAGACAATATGAGGTTTTAAAACTAAATAAAAATAACAAGCAAGTTACACAATTGATTGATTTTCGAATGATTAAGAATGCTAGCCTAGGGTGGTTCAGCCGGGTGTCAAACAAATGTGAGTCAAACAGTTATTCAAGTTTTATTAAGGACTGGGCTAGAACTCGAAGCAAGCAACTCGAAACAGCCTACTTTCGCAGTGCTGCTCCAGTTTAGATTCAAGTTTAGATTCAATCCAGAGGACCAGTTTACACTTTATCTTTATAGGATCAGTATCAGCTAAGACAATATGAGGTTTTAAAACTAAATAAAAATAACAAGCAAGTTACACAATTGATTGATTTTCGAATGATTAAGAATGCTAGCCTAGGGTGGTTCAGCCGGGTGTCAAACAAATGTGAGTCAAACAGTTATTCAAGTTTTATTAAGGACTGGGCTAGAACTCGAAGCAAGCAACTCGAAACAGCCTACTTTCGCAGTGCTGCTCCCTACGCCAATCAGCCTCAGATCCTAAACTTTCGCTTGGTCTGAGATTGATGGCGAGCAGTATAGAACAGGTCTGATATGTTCACAAAACACCCTAATATCTACTTTTTCTGATTGTGGATGCAATGTTTATTCAAGTTATGTCTAGCAACCTAAAACACTTTTGATGAATAGATTAAACCTAAAATCAGGCACCAAGTGGTTAACTTTGATGCAGGTCTTAAGAGCAATAATGGATGAAGACAATTGATTTAAGACTTATTTGTGTTTAGCTCACGGATTTAACACCCTAGACTAAGCAAGGAAACTAATCAGGCATAGCCACGAAGAACACAAAAATAGTAGATGAATAATATTGCATATAGATAAAAGAGAATGAAAAAGGTTCATGGAGTTCTTCTCTATCGCGAGAGAGATGGAGCCTTCTCCCTTTTACAAACTAGAAAATCCAATGATCCAATCTCTATGGTGTGTTTTCTCTCTCGAAAATAGCTTAGAAACTGATAGAAAAATAGAAAAAGATAATATATGCAGGTTCCTGGCGGCTGGGAGAGAGAGGAGGGAAAATTAGGGCAGATCCTGACTTATTAGTGGTTTCCTTAAAAATTTATGCCGCGGGAGCAAGCACTCGCTTGCTCTGCTCGACCGGGAGCACCCGTTGCCTTGCTCCGGTTTGCTTGCTCCCTCGCCTCCTTTTAGCAGAAAAACCCCGAATTGCATCAATTTCCTCATGTACTCCTCTAGTAGCCTCCTAACCTGTTTTGGACCTGAAATGACTCCAAAAGACTAGGAAAACTGGATGAAAGCTTGAAAATCTTTGAGAAAACAATATGTACAAGGTGTCAAAAACACCACATATCAATTCCCCCAGACTTAGATCCTTGTTTGCCCTCAAACAATCAAGTACCCAGAACAAGAAGAAAGATTTGAAGGTGTGGGAACTCTCCTATTCTCAGCAACCATACTTTAACCTCAAATCTCTGAACCATATAAATTGTAAACTAGGACAACACACCCTTACCAAAACCCCACTGATTGTTGTTCAAAATCGACTTCATACTCTATATCGCAAACCTTCAAAAGTGACACTTTCTAGACCACGCTCCTTACATTCAATTAAGAGTAGCGTGAGCTTCTCATCACAGGCATCATTCAGGGTAGACGGTTTTCGGTATTAAACAGGCAATTTGATGGTGTAGGTAAGAGTGTTTAGGGGTACCATTTCTTTGTAGAGGATGCATGATATCGCACAAAATAGCAAGAGAGGATAGATCCATATATCCACAGCCTCTACTCGTTTTTGCTTGCTCCTCTGCCCCTGCTCCTTTTGTTTCTTTGACTTCACAATTTGGCACCCACTCTTCTATTGGACCATTCCAGTGGCTTATGTCAGATTTATTTCTTCCCCTTCTCCATCACCTTGTTCTCGATTTTTTTTTTTTTTTAGCATGATGTGACAGAGAAGGAGGTAATACATGAAGATTTGCGTGCCACTGGTGGTCCTATTTACTCAACTATTTTGGTTCTTTTGCCCTTGCTCTTTTTTCCTTTCTCAGATAACGGAGCAACCGTATTGGAGCAGTTGCTCCCTGACTTCGCCTGCTCTCATGTCTTTAATCTCTTTTCTTTGCAGCAGTAACAAGTAAGAGGCTGGGTCGATCCTTTCCTCTCTAACCTTTTTGCACATATCTGCACATATAACACTGAAAAACAAATGCATGAAGAAGGAATAAAGGCTAAGGTGCAAGGTGGGAACTAGCTAAAAATGAGCTACCCACTCAGGATCAGCAAGATAGATAAAAAGAATAAGAAGTCCTAAGAGTGTTCTCGTTTCCCTGATCTAATGCCCATAACAAGAAGAATTGTACTCAATATTAGGTTCAAGTTAAATGGAGCAAGGTATTTCCAGTGTAACCTCGATAAGTCGAAAGCTTCTGGAGAACCAAATGAGATAATGTCAGGGTGTTCTATGTCCACATGTGTGCTTTTCGCCACTGCTAAGGTCACTGAATAAGATAACTAAAGCACAAGGTGGTTAGTGATCAACACAGAATAAGGTCCTAATTCCCACAAAGTTTTGACTGACTCGATCTTTAAAACTGACTGAAACTGACTCAAAAAGAAAATAAAAGAAAGAAACGAGTTAGTAAACAACGAAGACCCTCCCCCAGACTTACTTCACAACGTCTCAGTGTGAAAATAAATCAGAGAGAAGGTGAAAACAAGAATATAATTTTTTTTGTGGTATCGAAATACTTACCTGAGTGGAGCGCCCGTTTGATTGCTCCCTCCAGGGTTCTCTGATTTTGGAGCAAGGTATCTCAATTTTTTGGGTTTTATCTAAAACACGAAAAACTAAAACCAAAAATACTCAAAATAAAGCAAGACCAAATTTACACTTACCAGTGGGTTGCCTCCCACCAAGCGCTTGGTTTAAGTCACTAGCTTGACTTAATCACAGGGATCAATCAAGTTGAGCATGAGGGCTTGTTCCAAACAAGCTCCACAATCAGACATGTTCAGCTTCAATACTCTGCTCAACAACCCTTTCACAACAACTTCTCCTTTCTCTTTCAGCTCATGTGTGAAAATAACTCTAATTTTAGAGAAAGCTTTAGAGGTACCTTTGCAGTTTACCTCATACTCAATGGATTTCTCATCACACACACAAGGTATTAAAGTCATTGTAGGATTACCCTTGATCCCTTTCTTCTACACTTTTTCCTTCACCCATGCATTCCCACTGAGCTTCTTGGTATTAACATCCAGGACTTCTTTGATCTCACTCTTTTCACCAAGCTCCCTCTTCGGAACAACCTTCGACCTTGCTCCACTATTTGGAACAACCTTTGGCATTGCTCCGCTATTTGGAACAACCTTCAACATTGCTCTGCTATTTGGAACAACCTTCAGCATTGCTCCGCTAACCACTAAGATGCAAGATGCTTGAAATGTAGAAATTTTGGTGGGAACAACCGCGTAGAAAACCTTCTTATTGATGTTGAAGAAAGAGACTATTTTATTAGGCATGTCGATGATTGCTCCCACTGTAGCCATGAATGTTCTTCCAAATATCAAAGGCATCTCATGATCATTGCTCATCTCAACAACTTAAAATTCAGTATGGAGCATACAGTCCCCTACTTGGACAGGGAGATTGTGAATGGTGCCATAAGGGACTGCAGTGGAAGAGTTTGTAAAAGCCAAAGTCATCAGAGCAGGCTCAACATCAATAATACCCTGCTCATCTATTATCGCCTTTGATACAAGATTCACACAAGATCCAGAGTCACAAATAGTTTCCTTGAATTCCACTCCAGCAATGGAACATGGAAAAGAAAACTTTCCAGGATCATCAACTTTAGGCAATATCTTCAGTGCCGGTGTAGACAATGCTCTGGTATAGAGGGTCTTAATCTCCTCTTGAGTTTCTCTACAGTTTTTAAAGAACATGAGCAATGGACGAATCTGCCGAGCATCTTTGAATGCAAGCTCTTCAGGAAGCTTTCTCACCATCTTGTTAAATCTAGTCAGCTGCTCTGCATTTATGGGATCCATCTGATGTCTAAGTAGAACTGGATAAGGAACCTTAAGAACATAGACTCGCATTGGTGGAATATCAGTAGGTTCGTCAGGGAGCAGTCACTTCAGAGCTAGCAGAGTGCTCTGTTCTTTTGTTTGCGTCAGGAGCAGTCTCAGTAAATGGTTGCTCTGTTTTGTTTTCCTCAGACCTCTCACATCTCAACTCCACTACATTACAGTGTTGGGCCCTAGGATTTTTATCAGTTTTTCCAGGGAGCATTCCTTCGTGCCTCTTGACACTCTCAGCTGTTTGAGCAAGCTGAACATCAATCCTTCTTATGTGATTACTCACAATATCATACTTTGTATTCAGCTCAGTGAACATATTGTCCATCTTGGTGTTGATGTATGTGATAACCTGATTCAGTGCCTTGACCTGAACCTGCTGGGCTTGGAGCATCTGCTGCATCATGATGTTGAGAATTTTCAGCTCATCATGTGGATTGTTCCCGGTAGTTGGAGCAGTCTGCTGGTTGTTGTGCGGCTGTTGCTGATACGCCGCACTATGTACCTGGTTGTTCTGCACATACCCATATCCGTTGATGTAGCTAATCTCTTGCTGATTGTTCCCTTTCTTTTCAGTCTCTAGAGTAACCTATTGATTGTCATGAGTCTTTTCAGCCGTACCTTCTTCCATGATGAAGACTTTCCCTAGATTGCTCTCCAGCATCTGATCAACCTTGGTTGTAAGCTCATCAATCTTCTGGGTGTCGACACTGTTGAATTTGGAGCAATCGCTCTCATGGTTCTTGTTGGCAGAGCTAACAGCCATGTTCTCAATCAGTTCCATTGCTCCCCTAGTAGACTGTATCATAAAATCTCCATTGCTCGCAGAATTCAGAGCACTTCGGTATTCCCAGTCTACTCCATCATAGAAAATGCCCAGGAGGTAATCATCATCAAATCCATGGTAAGGGCATTCTCTGCGGTAGTCATTGAACCGCTCTCATGCATCGCAAAAGGGCTCATCAGTGAGTTGTCTGAAGGAGGTGATCATGTTCCTCAAGGCAGCACTCTTTGTCTTTGTGTAGAAGTTACCCAAGAACGTTGATCTGACCTGCTCCCATGAAGTAAGAGAGCCAGGAGCAAGCGACTTCAACCATCTTGCATCTCTTCCATCAAGAGAAAATGGAAACAACATGCACTTGATGAAGTCTGGTGGTACTCCATTTGTGCGAAAACTGCAGACTTGCTCAAAGCATTCAATATGTTCCATCGAGATCTCTGCTGGGAGACCATGGAACATTTTCCTCTGCACTAGAGCAATCAAAGCAGGCTTGATCTCGAAGTCCTGTCGTGTGCAGGGTGGTGGAGTAACGGCAGAGCGTGTAGCAAGGAAGTTACGCGGAAGGTTTCTCTGCCCAATCGGAGCAGCTTGCTCCTGCTGTTGTTGTTGTTGCTGTTGCGCAACCTGTTGTTGTGCTAGGATGGTTTGCTGCATCTGTTGCATCTGCTCTTGCATCTGGAGCATTGTAGCAGCGAGATCAATCTGATTGTCGTGGTCGCCCATAATGGCGTTGATCGGCCTTGGCTGTGTACGGTTTGTTCTTTCCAACCTTGCTAGCTCTTGATTGTTAAGTGTAACCAATTCTCCTTGTGCGTTTCTCCGAGTATGTCTACTGGTCATGCACCTGGAGCATTAGCTGAAACAAAAAAGATAAAGCAAGTTAGAGGTCTTAGACTAAATAAATAACCGAAAAATAAAGGTAAGAAAGCTGGTCCCCGACAATGGCGCTAAAACTTGATATGTTAAACACTTGATCTTTTACTACTGTCAAGTTAACAGTGGTTGTTGTAATACTTTAGATTCAATCCAGAGGACCAGTTTACACTTTATCTTTATAGGATGAGTATCAGCTAAGACAATATGAGGTTTTAAAACTAAATAAAAAAATAACAAGCAAGTAACACAATTGATTGGTTTTGGAATGATTAAGAATGCTAGCCTAGGGTGGTTCAGCCGGGTGTCAAACAAATGTGAGTCAAACAGTTATTCAAGTTTTATTAAGGACTGGTCTAGAACTCGAAGCAAGCAACTCAAAACAGCCTACTTTCGCAGTGCTGCTCCCTACGCCAATCAGCCTCAGATCCTAAACTTTCGCTTGGTCTGGGATTGATGGCGAGCAGTATAGAACAGGTCTGATATGTTCACAAAACACCCTAATATCTACTTTTTCTGATTGTGGATGCAATGTTTATTCAAGTTATGTCTAGCAACCTAAAACACTTTTGATGAATAGATTAAACCTAAAATCAGGCCCCAAGTGGTTAACTTTGATGCAAGCCTTAAGAGCAACAGTGAATGAAGACAATTGATTTAAGACTTATCTATGTTTAGCTCACAGATCTAACACCCTAACACCCTAGACTAAGCAAGGAGACTACTCAGCCATAGCCACGAAGAACACAAAAACAACAGATGAATAATATTGCATATAGATAAAAGAGAATGAAAAGGGTTCAGGGGGTTCTTCTCAACCGCGAGAGAGATGGAGCCTTCTCCCTTTTACAAACTAGCAAATCCAATGATCCAATCTCTATGGTGTATTTTCTCTCTCAAAAACAGCTTAGAAGCTGATAGAAAAATAGAAGAAGATAATATATGAAGGTTCCTGACGGTTGGGAGAGAGAGGAGAGAAAATTAGGGCAAATCCCGAGTTATTAGTGGTTTCCTTAAAAATCTCTGCCGCGGGAGCAAGCACTCGCTTGCTCCGCTCGATCGGGAGCACCCGTTGCCTTGCTCCGGTTTGCTTGCTCCCTCGCCTCTTTTAAGCAGAAAAGCCCCGAATTGCATCAATTTCCTCATGTACTCCTCTAGTAGCCTCCTAACCTGTTTTAGACCTGAAATGACTCCAAAAGACTAAAAAAACTCAATAAAAGCTTGAAAACCTTTGAGAAAACAATATGTACGAGGTGTCAAAAACACCACATATCAATCTTCTTCACATCTTGTTTCTTGCTCTTGACAGCGTCTTTCACGGATTCACTGTGATCATTCTTAACCCTTGACTGTAAACGATTAGTACCTGAACTAGCTGATTGTTGAACTCTACCTTTTTTCTTTATCGGTTTCATTGATCAAGATCAACCTTAGGTATTCTTCCGACTCTTTTTCCATCAGAAACTTCCAGATTCCTCTTCTTCAGCGTCTTCTCAGCTACTCCAGCTTCTAAATCTTTTCCAAGAGTGGTGTATCCATCCAACCAAAAGTAGAGAATCATTTGCAATCTCTTTGTATTTCTCAAGCAATTCATGGTTTAAACAATTTTCATTGGCATACATTACACTTGTCAACTCTGAAGCCTGAAGGCAGCATCAACAAACACAATCCATCAATTATGACTGATGCCGTCAAAAGCCATACTCAAGAACGTAGAATCTCTTGTAAGTGATAATATAAAAGGAGATCCAATGTATTCTGACGTTTAACTTAATTAGGATTAGAAAAGCAGAGCCACTACTTAGTTGCTTACTAAGCAAATAATTTATCCTTGCATAAAGATATCGATTTCTTCAATTTTTGGATAACAGTGATGATGATCCTTGCATAGTTTCTCTATATGTGAAACCAGAATCATCAGATTCGATGGAGTATGTAGAGATTGAGTGAATAGAAGAAGTGTCAAGATTGATATCCACGTACACGCAGTTAGTGTCCGGCGTGTAAGAGTCAGCCATTATCGAAGTTAGATTGGTGGGTACGACGATGATGGAAGCAGACAAGTGCGAAAAACATGAAAGGAGTTTTAGAGTTTTCGATTAAGAAGTTGCTTGCGCACTCTATTGTGTTTTCAAAAAAAGAAAATAATATAATTTGAACATCTTTTTGGTATTATTATTTTATCAAAAATAGAAAAATAAAAGTAAATGACTAAATCAAGTATCATTTGTATTACTCTTAATTAGGGAAAATGATCAATTTCAATCCCTATAATTTTGATCATACTTTTTGAAACCCAAATACTAAGAAAGTGCAATGACATACATAAATTGTTCATATCTAAACTTCAACAGTAACACAAAAAAAACTACTTTGAATAACCAAACATTTTTATCACTGGGTCAAAGCAAGCGTTGTAATATCGATTCCTAACCAATTATATTGGATTTCTAGGGTTTGGTAATGCCTCGGGCTTGTGCTAATTTGTTTTCAAACGAAAAAATTTGTTCTTCCCTCTTGTGTTTTGTGTTTCAGCTGAAGTAGTCCTTTTGGTTTTTAACAGTACCTGAACTTGAACGGCCTGAAGACTTAAAACCTCGAAATTGACGACTGAGAGAAAGATACAAACAGAGAGAAAGAGACAGACAGAGAGAAAAAGCTTGTGATTTCTTCACATTGGTTTTGATCACTATATAAAATAATATATATGATAGTACAACAAAAGTTACTTTAGACCAATTGTTAAGTGCTCGGTTTATGATCTAGCTTAGTGTGGGTTTGAGTCCTATGAAATTTATATTTTATTATTTTAGAAATGAGATCATTTTGATCGTTACTTGACACATCATCTCAGCCTAGACACGAACTTTTCCAGAAATAATGGTTGACTAACCAAACATTAGTCAGAGTTCTTTCGGTGTTACCGTCTGTAGTTCATATATGAAATTCAAATTATTATATATGGTTCAGCCTGAACCGTTCACTCGTTCAGGTATAAAATCGCGCTCACTCATTGTTCGGGTGTGAAAAAATATGACTAAAAATTGTATTAGTCGAAATTGGTCACTTCCCCCCCTCTTATTTACGTATCAATGACAACGATTAAAAAGTGGTATCAAATTATTCAATTCCATCTCTATGCTACTAAATGAAGAACAATAGAAACTCAATTAAAATATCTATAACTTAATTTGTTTCATCATCATCAATTTTCTTATGATCTATATTTGCTCTACTTTTTTTTTTTGCCAACTAATGGTTATTCTATTAATCAAGCTTGAGGTAGTTTCGATAACCAGACCGGAATAAAACAACCAAAGAAACATAAGTCTCTATGAAAGGAGCGAGCACTCCTACCTAAATGATCAACAATTATGTTTTGAGTCTTTGGGATATAAGATATTTTGAAGTCCAAAAAGCATATCTGAAGAGTCTGCATCACCTCTAACTTTGTTACAAAGTTTGGCCAGACTTGTGGTTCCTTCAGCATTGCAATGAGATCCTTGCAATTAGTCCCAAAATTCTATCAATTTGAGTGTTGAAGCATGCATTCCATAGCCGATGTCAGTGCTTCAAGTTTTGTATGCAAAGTAGGCTCACATCGCCTTAGATTCCGAGTTCCCATAAGTTGGATCTTCTCCAAATTATCCCTCCAAACCCATCTATAACCACTGAATTGAACTGTAGAGGTCCATGAGCCATTTACCATACAAATATTCCTTAAGCTTAACACTTGTGGTTCCACAGTAATGTGCACTTGTGGAGAAGCTGGTATTGCCTCATTTGCATTAAACCAAGCATGGCACTCATTTTATGCATGTCTGATAAGTTCCAAAGGGTCTTTGTCTACTCCTCTAAAGAGTTTGTCGTTTTTCGCCTTCCAAATGTACCAAACTATCCAGAAATAATGATCCATATCCAACTATGGCGTCAATATGTTATTCTTCCTCCAGAATAGATATCTATGTTCGCGTAAATACTCAGTGACGGAAAAATATGAGGACTAGCTGGAGTTCCTGATAGCGACCATTCTTGTAATGCCAGTGGACATTTAAAGACCGCATGAGTAACAATTTATTTTAGTTCTCCACATCTTGGACAATAACTATCGCAACACATGTTTCGGTGGACAAGATTCTTTGTGACCGCCACTTGTCCTGCTATGAGTTGCCAAACAAAATGACAAATCTTCTTGGGTCTTTTTATTTTCTAAGCCTAGACTTGCAGTTTAATTATACTAGGCTCCAAAACTTCATTATTTTCATCATTCTAAAATGTATTTCGAACCACCAATCTCCAGATTTAACTATGTATTGACCATTCTTAATATAGCTCTAGCATAATGTATCCCACTGATAAGTGCCGATAAATAGGGCTTATGGCCAAACTCCGGATCAGAAGTATATCCTCGTGATCAACATATTGTTCCAGTAACAGTTCATCCCACTCTTTTGACTATACATTAATAAAATTTTGGACCGTCATTTTTGGATGTAGCATTGGGGCCAATGGTCGAGCCGGCTAGCCGGTGATGAAGGAAGCATAATTTGTATTTGCTCCGCTACGATTCAGATATTTGATGTATACATACGACAAAACTACAATCAAATTTTTCATGTGTTAGTTTCCATCTGTCTCAGTTCATTGATTATAGAGAGCTAAAGGAATAAAGAGAAGTGGTTGTTCTCGTGCCTCTCTAGCCAATCTTCTCATTTGAAACATATTCACCAAGGCTTCAGTTTCTAAGCTTTGGATCGGTAACTAGCAGCATTCCTTCTCGCGCAGCACCCAACAAAGTACACCATTGACTGTTTGGAAGATATTTTTATGTTAGTAATTTCTCTTAAAAAAAATCAAAACTTCACAAAAGTGAGAAGAGAATGGTCGGACTTTTGTGTTAGTAATGTCTTACCAAGACAAGGAACAGAACCACGTTGAACATCGCAACAAGTCTCCACTCGGTTTTCATGTACTGAGCTACTCCAGCTCTATGGTTATTAATCAAATGGAAAGAATAATTAGTTCCAGCTGCAAACTAATTGTACAGAATTAGAATATTTTGGGGAAGTTGATTAGCTCTACTTGCAAGAATCACAGTTGTAGCACTTGATGGTCCTCAAGTTCTTGTAAAGCTTACAGTCTTTGTTAGAACTTATTGAATGAAAACTCAAGTCATAGTAAGAACCATTCACCGCAGGATAGCCACACCTCCGCAACAACAAAACACAACAACATTGAGACATTTATATATATTTAGCAAGTTATAGAAACATCGATAAACAAACAACATACTCAGATGGAGGTCGACAGCATCCAGCTTCTATCGGGGTTAACTCTGCAGATTTCAACTGTTTGATGGTCTGAAACAACAAAAGAAAATCATCAACACTCAAAAGATTATCAGGGCCAAAGGCATTTAATTAGCTGAAAGGTACTAGACCTTGTATTTCTTTGAAAGCTCCCTGCATTGCTCGGATTTAACAAGACAACTCTTGAGTCTTTTCCAGTGATTTGTGTTGTTAAGCTGAAATATAAACAAGAGTTAGAAAAAGAAAGGAGAAGAAACCATTCTTGTTTGAATGATACTCTGCATTAATAATACCTGTTTTAGAAACCATGAGCTATAATCATTCAGCTTATACTCCTTGTACCTATGATTACATGCAGATTTATTCAAGATTTCTACATCGGATAGGTACGTTGACACGTGGAAGATCGGTTGCACCTTACCTTAAACCAGGGTTGGTATGCCCTGACCCGTTGTTTGTTACAATGAACCTGTAAAACCCCACAACAACCAATAAGAATTCTTCTAGTAGATCTTCAACAGATAACTATTAAGGAAGATGAGACTTACGCTAGTACTGTGAAGACAAGAATCGCTATCAAAACGATCAGGAGCACAACAAGATACTTCAAAGGAGAATCATCATGTCAAGGAAGATCAAAAAATTTCAACAGAACAAACAACAGACAGAACATGTAAGTGAAGGATACAATCCAGAGAAGCGCCACACTTCTCTTGCACGCACCAAGAAACCCAATTATGGATCTGAAAAAAATAGATTCAAACAGAGAGAACATTTTCATGAACAAGTAAGAAGACATAACTAATAACCATTGTTGTGTTGTGTAAACTCACATGAGGAAGATGAAACCACCCAGAGCTAAGACAGGAAATGTAAGTGACCTTCTGCATCCATCATTGTGTGTACTCATCCACACCCCAAACATTATCACTGCCACAGCCAATAACTTCACCACAAAACATTGTAATAATAGACAAGAAGACATTACTAATACTAAGTTGCAGAAACAAACAAATAAACACCAAAAGGTAGAAACTTTCCACGCATTCATTCAAAAAAGAAACTTTCCACACATTATTACAACTCAAGCAGTGACTTTCACTAGGAACCTTCATAAGACAGAACCATAACCTAAGTTGTACGGAAACCACGAATCTAATCCAACAATCCATTTTAAGAATCAAAGTGAGGAAGAAGATGAGATTTAAGGTCTGACCATAGTAAGAAGATTGACCCATCTGATAACGAAAGTGCTTGTGCCCATACCCATTTTCTCAAGCCTCTTGCTTTGAAGTTTCAAGAAAAATGCAAACTTCGGTTCAGGGTTTTGCCAAAAAATTAAAATAAATGAGTCAGTGGGAATTTAAACTTCTGGTGGGTCTTTAATCCAAACAGAAGAACGAAAATCGTTTTGAGGGTATTTTCGTCAATAGCAAAAACAGCAAGAACAGACACGCCACGACAGACGAATTAGAAGGAACAATAAGAGAGAGACGGTGAGGTCAATGTCCAAACGTATACGTTTGACTCGTGAGCGACTGCGATTTGGTGTTTCATTCTTTTTATAAAGTTTTGTTTCGATTTTTAAAATCTGCAGTGATTATTAAATTCGAATGCGTCTTACTTTTCTCTGAACATACAGTTAATTTGTTTTTCAAATCTTATAATTAAGTAATTTATTTTTTTACGATAAAGTTATTATAATCTCTAGTTTTTTTGTGGGTAACTTTTTATCTACTATATCAAAATAGAATCATGTTTTATAAATTAGTTCTTGGGCTATCAAAAAATTGTAATAGTCCAACTAAAATTAACTTCAGCAATTATTATTATATAATATTCTTTTATCCAACCAATATCAACAACTTTTTTTGCTATCCGATTTAATATTCAAACTATTTATTTTATTCATTTCATAAATTTATTTTTAAAAATATATTTATTTTAATATCTAAAATATATTTATTTTAAAGTTAGTTTTAAACAGAACTTAAAAAACTCTAAAATTTGAATGTCATAAAAATTCAAATAACTAAATTGGATGATCTTAAATATTTATAATATTAGTTTTGAATTTAAATTTAGTTTGTTTTTTGAAATTTAAACGTTATTTAATTATTTTATTCAAAATTAGGTTTTTCTAAATTTTAAAATTTATACAAAATTTAGTTACTTACCTTCCTAGAACTTAAAATAAAATTTTGAAGTTTTAAAGATTTATTTTTGAATTTTAGAGATTTTTAATATTTTATTTTAAATTATTAATATTTGTGATTAAAATAAATATATTTTTAAAATTAGTATATTAAAATAATCAAAATAATTAGTTTAGGTATTAAACTGAGAAATAAAAGAGTTTGAGTTTTAAAATTTAATGAAATTTAGTTAAGGTATTAAATTTGGTAGCAAAAAAATGTTATGAATGAGACATTAACATTAACGTTAATCATAATTTTTTACCTAATGGAAAATCAATATAAATGTAGATAAGCTTAAACCATGTTAATATTTCATATACGATTTATGGTTCACATATTTATTCCCACATATTAACATGAATGTAAATTAGTGAGGTAGTTTAGGGTTTAGGGATTGAGTATTTTCAAAATTAATTCATAATATAATTATTTAATAAAATCAGTTATAATTATAAATTTAATTTTCTTATATTAAACAAAATTTGAATGAAGGTTTAAAAAATTATAACAAATTTACTTTTTTAAAAGATTGATAGAAGAATTCAGAAGGGAATTTTTTTTATAATTTACCCTGTAAACGATGATTGGCTGCTTATTAGAGGCGACATAATCGATTGCTTAGTTGATTTGGATTAATGGACTTCTTTGTGTGGGAAGTATAACCTTTTGAAGATCCCTTGTAGATACATAATAAAACCAGTTTCTTTTTGACAGAGAACCATACATATTGGCTGATTTAATCCCACTGGAGACAAAATGTGGAAATTCTGAAGTGCTACCACCTGGGACAAGAAAGTTTTTTGAAAGAAAAAAAAAGAAAATGCATATATGAAACCGTTGAAGACAAAATTCAATTAGCACAAGAATCACATGGGATCAGCTTAACAAGTGTAGTAGATGTGGTGTTGGTGGCCACAACAGAGCAATTTGCCAGATGCTAGTATAGTCGATCTGTTTGCTATGTTTCCTGCAACTTTGTTTCTATTTTACGCAACTTTGTTTCAGTTTCTTTGTTCAGTTTTTCGGACTACAAGAATGATTTCTAATTACTTTGTTTCATATTTTTTGCAACTTTGTTTAAGTTTCATGTTGATCATGACATAATACATCGACTACAATTGCATATACATCATTCTTGAACTAAAAGAATGATTTCATTCATAAACTTATTCAAGTATTAAAGAAAAACTTGGCTACATAATCATTGCAAGTATGAACAAAATAGTAAAAATCAGTAGAATGATTTTATTCATTCTTGGCTACTTAATTTTCCAAAAAGCCATAGAATGGATCCTAAAAAAAGAGAGAGAATTTTTTTGCTTCCTAACTTCTTCCTCCACCGTCTTCTTCAAACTCCGTTTCAGATCTTCAATCTCTTTTACAATTTTCCTTTGCTCAACATCTACCCTTCAAATCTCATCTAGTAAACCTTTATCACACCACTTTAATAAATGGTTTTCTTTCTTTCGTTACATCAAAACCCATAAGCAAATCAAAACAAATCAAAATTATGGGAAATCAATATGAAAAACAAATCAAAACTATGGGAAAATCAAAACATGTAACAAATCAAAACTATAGAACGGTCAACTAAGTCAAGTTTAGAACCAAAATCATAGGGAAACAAATCGAAACACTGATCAAATCCAAACTATAGGGGAAACAAATAAAAAAAAGATGGGAAAATACAAAACCTGTAACCCAATCTCGCATCTATAGAATCTTCTGTACCGGTTCTCATCGGTTTTTGAGTAGAATATCACAACTGTATGTGCACACCTACATCTAGATGGTATTCCTTCAGAGAATTTCCTCTGTGTATTCATGTTTGAGATAGATAGTTTGGAGAGGAAGAGGAGACTCAGGCGAACGAGGATGCATAAAATGCTGGTATGTCGGATTTAAGGTTGGGTTTATGAGGAACAATGTGCTTACAATATTGTATTATGGTTATGTCTAGTATAAGAGATTAGAATCGGGTTGTATGAGGAAAAAAGTGTTTACGACATTTTATAATGATTATGTCTAGTATAAGGGTTTAGAGTCGAGTTGTATTTGTTAGGTTTATAGTCATTTAAGAGACTTGTTTATGGTTTCGTTTAAGGTATAGGTTTTCATTTTTGGTGTAAGGATTCCTCAAAGGGTATCTGGTTTAAGGACTCGTGTAGGGTATAAGCTCAAAACACACCTAGAAGGCTCATATTAATGTATTTTATTAAACAATCACTTTCAAAAATCATGTCTAAACATTATATTAAAATGTCACTCCTAAATATCATCTATAAACATTACATTAAAATTTCACTCCTAAAAACATGTCTAAACATTACATTAAAATGTTACACCTAAAAATCAATCAACCATCAAACTCAATATACTTGGAATCCTTATACGTAGGAGTTCATACTTTGACATCCTCTCAATCAACTCTGGATTAGTAGATGCTTCCCATAAATCTCTCATAATCTTTATTCGAACTCCCTTAATATTATCATCATCCACCAATGACAAATCTAACCCAAGCAAGTGGCATTCAATGTGTTTTAGAGTGTACACACCACAATGACAACCACCTCGGTTAAGACCACGCATAGGGACGTAGGAAACAATGTACGGAGTAATGGTGAGATGCTTCTGCATTCTCAATGACTGAACAACCTTGACGATACAAGGAACAAGGATTGTAAATTCTTCCATTTCCTTGATCTATTTTTACCCCCATAATCAAATACTTTGATATGCATATTCACTAAGCTGATGCATAAAGCGATCCAATGGTTGCAATTGACCCAGACATGAATGTACATCCGATCTACATCGACATTCCACAACTTTTGTGTTCTTCCATGAGAAAGCAGTTCACCTTTACTGTATTCCAGTAATAAAGGATCCACCTTGTACTTCTTAATACCATTCAAAAAATTCTTGTACTCAGAAGTGATAGGTCACTAAAGATGTATGTCATGAAAGCAACACAATATGGTTTCCATCCTTGCAGTGTTATTCTTTCCTGGAACATGAACATTACAATATTAATATCCTACAAAAACAAGGTTGTTGTTAGTAGGCAATTTATATAATAGCTAACAGTTCATAGGAATCAATAGTTGAATGCTTACGTGGTTGTGAAGCCACTTTTTTTATAAAACAATGGTAAGTGGCTTTCATGACATGCTTGTTTTGCTACTTTTTAGGAAAAAGTTTTTGGAGGGTCTGGTACAAGCTTGTTTTACTACTTTTGATAAGAAATTCAGTCAATAATTCCCAAATATAATAGACAAGCTTAAGACAGAGGTTATCGACATGTTGGGGAAGATGGACACTGAGGTTACACAACTCAGGACATCTTTATTGCTAAGTGAGTTGGCGGAGAAGACTGATCAAGAAAGCGGTCCTGGCAAGCACAAAGTAGACACATGTCCTAACAAGAGCAAAAAGACACAACTCCATCAAAGAAAAACATAACCACTAAGAGCAAGCGTAAGATTTATTGAAACTTGTAACTAGGCGATTTGAAGTAGTTGGAACTTGATATTATGTAATGGCCATAGTTAGAATTTAACGTTTGTTTGTGTAATATTTAGTTGGAACTTGACATTTGTTTGTGTAATTTATTTGTGTAATATGTAGTTTGAACTTGACGATTACGCTATTATACTCTTTTATATTCTTTTATGTTTGTCATTAGGCTGAAAAAAAGAAAAAATTAAACGCTGATGATTTGTTTGTCAATTTACCTCGAGTAAACTTGACTAAATCATTAGGCATTGATCTTGAGATTGGTACACAAGATTACTTGGAAAGTTACTTGAAGGACCTTACACAAGATACATTTGTTAAAGGTTTTGACACTTCTCAAGCTAAAGGCGGAAATCCATTGGAATGGTTGTCTCCAGGAACATCATTGAAGATATCAACACTACAAGTATTGGATCGCGAAATAGCCCAAGCCGGCAAAGCATATCCCAATGACAGTTTGGTGTTTGTGCCTGAAAAAAGATTCTTAAAATTTTCAAAAATGGCAAGATTCACGAACGTAAGTTAAACCTTTTTATATATCATTCTATGAGGTTGTTACTAGTTTATATTGTACTATTGTTTTTGATAACAGAGATGTACATATTGGTCCTTATACGTTAAACTTGGAACTAGCTGATAGTATATTGGTCCTTACGTCAAGTTCCAACTACTTCAAACTGCCTAGTTCCAAGTTCCAACAACTCTAGTGCTTCCTCTTAGTGGTTACCTTTTTCTTTGATGGAGCTGTGTCTTTTTTTTCTTGCTAGGATTTGTGTCTACTTTTCTCTTTCTAGGACCACTTTCTTGATCAGTCTTCCCCGCCAATTCACTCAGCAATAAAGCTGTCCTGAGCTGTGTAATCTAAGTGTCCATCTTTCCCAATCTGTCGGTAACCTCTGTCTCAAGCTTGTCCATTCTATCTGAGAATTGTTGAATAAATTTCTCCTCAAAAGTAGTAAAACAAGATTGTACCAGACCCTCCAAAAATATTTTTAATATATGTGTAAATGCTCCCCTTCGTTTAAGCAACTAACTGGCACAACAACTTCTTCTTTCTTGACTTTGCTCCTCGATCCACATTCTTTCTCTTGTTTCTTACTGAAACATTAGCCATGCCATCCACATCCTCTACAACATGACTACTCGCGCCAATCTCAGTTTCAGCTTCATTCTCTTCTTCCTCTTCGTCAGATTCATCCATTTTAGAACTTATAGCTTCTACAACTCCCCAAACATGATTGCTCCAATTATGCTTTCTTCGGACCATATCCAGAATACGATCCACTCTTTCATCTTTCCTCTCATCCTTCCTTACAAATTCAGTAGCAGAAGGACCACTCCATCTCTATGGAATTCCATGACTGAATATAAAATCCCATACAACACAATCAAATCATTAAAGTCAAGAAAACAATCAAAACAATTTTATTCGAACAATATATGCACACCTTCTACGAAAATTAAAGTCTCAAGACCAATGATGTCTTCATAAGAATATTTTGCACATCATGTCCAATTACCACATCATGTCTAACTTTTGAGCCACATATCTCTCCAAAAGCAGGAATAGTTTCCATAATCCAAATCTGGAAACCAAACAAGAATCATTCCATCATGTACCCCTCATTCTGCTCCAATTTATAATTTGTTTTATCAATTGACTTCAACAGGAAATCAAAGGAAATCGAACGATTAAAGACGCCACATGTACTTCTGAAGCTTCTCAAAATCCATTGCCAACTTGATGTAGAGATATGGGAAATTCACCTTCTCATCCCTCTCCATCACCACACCCATAATAACACATAAATAAACCAGTCTCAACCTATCAAGCCAAGTCCAGCTCATGCTCTCTTTCAAATATTTATATTTTATCATCTTCAATTTGATTTTCTCACATCTCTTTAATAACTTACTCCAAAAACCCAAATCATCTTTCCGTTTCACTAACCCACTGTTCTTTTCTTGCTTCACTTTCAGACCAGTGATAACATGATATTCTTGCAAACAAAAAACGCAGAGGCCTCCTCGCAAAGGTGAACCACTTCTCATGTTTCTTTCTTGTAATGAACTCCTTACACAAGAAAGAGTATACCAGCTTCGCCGAAAACTTCAAATCATTTTTCTCAGTAACCATAATATGCGAGAAAGGGGGATGTGTCATCAATTTGATTTAACAGAGATTAACTATGATTCAACAACATGCAAAAACAAACAAGGAGATTATCAAATATTCATTTTTCAAAGCATGAGACGATAGTTAGAATGAAGAAGAACCGAGAAAGAGATTATCAAACATGAGATATCAAGAGAACAAAACGAAATACGAAGGAGAAGAGTCGAGGTTACCTTCGCTTTAGTAGGGAGAAGAAGAGATAGAGCTGGAGATGCAGAGATTCACACCGGAGTAGAGTCGGGGAAGAATAAATTTTGACTGTGTCGTCATTGCACCACTGAGATCAAGAGTTCGTATCGCCTTACGAGAGAGAGATATTTTTCGGAGATGAAGAGATCGACAAAATAAACGAAAACACCAAAACATTAATGTGAAGACACATACAACATATGTGGCACTACGTGTCAACAAGAAACACATGTCTAGGGTCGCCGATTCAACTTCGCCGCTTCAACCTCTCTCTTTCATAAATCATTGCCGGAAAGAGAAAGCGTCACTGAAATCTCCTTTTGGCCATATTTAGAAATTTCAGCAACTTCATATACAGTTCCAAATCAAGATCTCATTGTATCTTCTGCTTCTCTTGTCTCTTAGATTGGAAGAGATAAAACTCTTATGGCGTAATCACTTTTGAAGCACCCACCTTTCTTTAGTTCATCACTAACTTGCTAGATAGAATCATCCCCACCTCTGGTAACATACTCAGGGATTATTACTCGCCCCACTTAGGATTGGCGAAAAGGTAGATGGGAGTTTATACTCTTAAAACAAAGAAAACAACAATTAAAAGAAATTGGTTAAGAAATTTCACTACAAGAAAATATGCATATTGTAACAAAATATTTTGTCACAATAAAAATATTTTTTGCAACAATAGAGATATTTTGATGAATTAATGACCAAATATTAATTTTTATAATAGAGACATTGTGACCAATTAGTGACATCGTGATGTATTAGTAAAAATTAGGTAAATGTTTTATAATACACACCAGATATAGTTTTCCTAAGCGAATGCTTCTTCATTGGATCATCCATCAAACTATCTAGCTTAATCTTCAAGATTCAACAAACAAAGATTTTGTCTTTAGGATTCTGAAAATACCTTGTCAACTCTGGCGATTTAGGATTATATGTGAGTGTAATAAAAATATATGGAAATCCAAAGTATTTTCATATTGACATTGAATCCAAATATATTTTATAAATATATGAAGACCACCTGTGAAAGATGAGGGTATGATAAAACAGTTTTCTCATAGGAAAAGTAGAGTTACCTTTATTTGCAGCAATAACAAAGTTACTGAACTTCAAAGTCCTAAGGTTGGAATGGTTCTTCCTTATGTAACAAAGATAATGAGTTTTGATCATAGTATAAGAATCAACTAGAAATTGTTGAAGTAAATGTATGGAAAGAAGAAGGAGACGAGAACCAAGATTACGAATCTGAATATGATAGGCAGAGAACTCCTTAATGCTAATATTAAGCTTTTTTTTTGTTTATTCCTATGAAGCTATTTCTGATACCTAAACAAAAATCATCTTCTCTGTAAGGAAAAATAAGTGGATATTGTGGTGGCAATAGCAAACATAAGTTTTTCCTAAAATAATATTACGTTTATCATATTCTCCCAAAATTCACCAACCTCTAATGAATAAACTTCAAATGATGTTGGTATGTTGTAAACTTGCCTATCTTTGTCGAGTGTGTATTATAACCAAAGAGAGTTCTTAACTTTTATCTTTATCATTAAATCTATCCATCACATTCTGAAAAGTTTTCATGTAAACATTACATATCCTAAACATTTTCATCATATACTCAACCAAATCCGCCATTATTTTACCTTTTTAGAGATCCTACTATAAGATATTAAAAAGTTGGTTAAATGAATGAAGTTCAAATAGTACAACATATCATACCCATTGCCAAATTAATAAGCCAAATAAAAATACCTCAATGCAGATATCCTATTTTGAACTTTATTTTATGTATCATGAATATATATCTTAGAAAACTTTGCATTCTGGTTAGGTTTTAGCTTCATACTCCCGATCAAGTGGTAATTATCACCATGAATTTTACAAATTTTATGACATTTTCATGTGTTAATCGAATTATCGATTTTTCCTCTAATTGATATAAAAGAAAACATCATGTTTAGTGGTCTTATATTTGTGATACTACTTGCTAATAACATCATCATTAGTAAGCAAACCAAGAAGAAATTATGGTGGTTCTTTAAGAATATGAAGCTTAATTTTCCTTCTCATACAACACATAGTAAAAACATGATTTCTTGTATTACTCTTACTTATTCTTTCGTTGTACCAAAATAGCACTTTACATTTAGGATATTCATTTTCAAATCTTCATCATCTTTCTAGTTTGACATCATACTATATATACCATATAGTATGAATTTGTACTACATGATGGATACAATAAGTAATTAACAAAAATTATAAAAACAAAATGTTTACACTACCTTTTTTGTCAGCTACACCAAAGAATTTGAAACAATCTGATTCTCTATTATTTATCCTGTCAAATATATGATGCAAAATAGTATGCAACTTTATTAATGTATTTTTGGAGTCAAAACTTCTATAAGATGCTGACATCTTCACATATGTCTGAATCAGATTTTTCACCATCTTGTCCATTGCTTGAACAGTCCTAGAAACCATCACCAGATTCTACCATTTACCAAAATTTGTTAACCAAAGCTTAAAATATCCAAATATTAAATGCATAAGCAAGAAATACCATGAAAATACTTAAAATTATTATCATATTTTTAAGTATGTCAAATGTATTATCTCAGTTCCCATACCTTCCACATCAGAGTCATCCACTGACATGATATATGTTTCATTTATAGAGTTATGAGTAATTACTTCTCATGTTTGGTGGAAGTTTTCAGTTGTTGGCTTGGTAGATTAAGTAACAGCTGAAATAGAATCAATAGTTTGTTGAGCATGAAATAATAGGGACTAATAAAAGTTTGAATAATTAGTAAAAACCAACTAAAGTTATATACATACACTATATGATTCTTAAAAACTTTTAGTTGAATTCATGGCCATCAGTTGAAACTGTTATGAATATTTTCTATTTGGCACAAACTCATGTCATTAAGTAAGTCTAGTAAATCCAAAAATGTTTGGCTTCTTGAAATTTTCTCTTATGATATAATGCGTTAGGTATTTCTAATCATTCATCCCCAGTTGCATTGAATTTGTTATGCTAGCAAACATGTTAACTCGTGTACTCGTTTGGCTATTTTCTTGTGTAACAACTTCTTTATTATGTATAATGCTTTATGCATTTCATGGAAATATATATTACTCAGAGAATTTGAGGGATACACAAACATCATATATTCGAAATACAAATCTCCAACAGACACCAAAAGGTTTTTTGACAAAACTGATAAAAATATTTTTTAAGAGTTAAAATACTCTTATTCTCTTACCCTATAGATATATAAATATAAATAAATATTTTAATAAATAACAAAAATAAAAAATAATTTCAATTTATGTTTTGGTAAAAATATTTTTAATTAGAAATTGTTTTGATTTAAAAATTTTATTATTATTTTTTGGAAATTTTATTTTGAATCCAAAAATTATTATTTAAAGGGAACCTCTAATTGTCGCATTGCCACTGAAATTTCTCAAAGAATATACTAACTATTTGTAAACATATACTAAAGCAATAAGTATTAACATATTCGTGTGAAAACTTAATTTATAAGCAATATAAATATAATAGACCACATACCAAACATATCCGGATCAGATATTTGGCCAACCACTGCAATGTAAAATTCAGTTGGCACTTTAAAAATTTCTAAGTATGGTATGCCAACTAAAAGTTTACTAAGATTACATTAAAGCCGACTGAAAGCTAGTACACTGAAAATTTGTCGATTGGCACTTTAATAATTTCTAAGTACGGTTTACCAACTAAAAACATACACGAGACTACTTTAAAGTCGATTAAAAATTTATCAAAGACACCTTGAAGACTCCTAAGTCTAATATGCCGACTAATCACCTAAATTATATTACGTTGAAGCCGACTGAAAACTTAGACAATTGACACCTTGGTATTTCCTAAGGTTTTGTACGATGACCATAAGACCTAAAGAAGATTATGCCAAAACTGACTCAAAATAAGAAACTGGCACTTTGATGATTTTCAATATTAGATCAGACGATAAAAGCAAAAGAAAAATCATGTTACAGCTGCCTGAAAATTTTGAGTTACAACAAAAAAAACAAGCAAAGAAGGAAAAAACAACAACACAAAAGCATATTCGGCGGTTTCTTGATCTTGGCTCTCGATCAAGGCATCTTCATTCTTCTACGGGAAAGTCCCTTGCTCCTCATCTACAGCAGCGACCTATGGGACTTGGGAAATCGCTGAGACATCATCAGGGACAGCATCAGTCTTGACCTGTATTTGCTTGTTCACAACATCATCCAAAGCTCGAACTTGATTGACTTGATTGATCCGGTCTTGAGAAACATGATCAGTTTGTGTCTCCACAAGCTCGTTGGTGGCCTCATTGGGACCAAACATTGAGAAGTAGTACCGGTCTGATGGTTTGGGGAATTGATCGCACCTTCAGGCACGGATTGCGTCCTTTCTTCCCTACCGAGAGAATGACTTGGGGTTTAGAGGATCGATTCGGTTGGTGGGTTCAGAAAATACATGTTCGATCCAAACTGGTTAAAGCACGAAGCTAGTTCCCAGTTAACATAGAGCGATGCCAGGATCAGAGGAGATAGAGCAATATCGCTTTCAAGAATATTTCCAACTTTCAAGTCGATGGCTTCCTTTTAATACTTGCTTTTATCTGTAGCAAAATTATTCAATAGTGCATGCAGAACCATCAATCATTTCCCCTTTATCATTTGTAGGCAGATCCTGGGCCCTAAATCTTGACTAAGGAGAAAAAAATTCTCGCATATCGGTCGGCAAGATGCTTCTAGAACTTCTACAAACGAATGGCATACTTTGATGTCCATGAAGTCTCGAACCTCACTCCCTCCAAAGTGACTTTGTGACTGCGGGAATTCCTGTGCCAAATTAGCTCTTTCTAGTGCTCGGCAGCAAGGGCACTTTTCTCTTGCTTAATTCGCTCGATCGCTGCCCGAGAAGAGTCCAAATCTTTTGCAAGATTGGAAGCCCTATTCCTCGCTGACTTACAGCTTGCAGGGCACGATCCCTTTCCGCCAAAACCTTGTTGGCTTTATCCATGACACCCTTCTTGCCTTCTCAAACTTGGAATCCTTGGCTTTGATGGTCTCATGATCCTTGTTAAGTTCCCTCACTGTGTGTCTTAGGACCATCTCATAGTCCTGCAACATGAAATTCATGTGAGCAGTGTACTGCCGAGGAAAAGCGATCATGTCAGAAATAAAATCAAGTCCAGCCCAAAAGATAAAAGGAAAGAAAAATTTAAACCTACGATCATTCTAGCTCGGGAAACATCAATGTACTTGTCCAGAAAATCCAAGTCTGCAACCTCCAACATTTCTCTCGGCCCACCCTTGATTTGATGGAATAGGTTAGCGCACAAGCCCAAGTCATTGATGATTGGAATGTCCTTGGAGCAGTGAAAATCCAAAAGGTCAGACACAACCCCCTTTTCAAGTTCTCGCTTTGCAGCCTCTGGAGTTATCAGCTCGACAATAGAATCATTTTGTCTCTCAACACCTCCTTTGTTAGGGTGTGGAGATGGCGAAGGTTGGACTGACCCTTCAGCATGATTGTCATTTTCCTCTCTGAAAGGACCGCTCTGCCTTTCCTTGGCAGACTTCTTCTACCGCTTCTCGGAAGACCTCTTCTTCTTTTTCTGTCTTTTCTCGACAGAATTCTCTCGGCTAGTCTTAGGAATCTCTTCCCGGTCATTTTCAACCCTTTCTGCTGACTGATTGCCACCCAAGTGATCCTCCTCCTTTGTAGAATGATCAGCTCTTGATCTCTTAGAAGACTTGCTTTTCTTCTTTTTATTATACCTTGAGTCCTCAGCAGTCTGATCAGTTTGATCAACTTCTACAATCTCGACGTCCTCATTCAAAGATCCATGATCGATCCCATCTAGAACATTCATGGGGTCAGACTCACCAAGTATAGCTCCTCACCTAGAACAAATCTGCTTTCATCGTCTTACTTTTCTTGCTCGTGACTAGCCTCAACCTTTTTCGGGTGGTCTCGATGCACGAGATGTTGGATGCCCAGCCATCTACAAGAATTCAACAAGTCAACACAATGAGTCTGAGAAATATTCACAAAGCCGAGAAATATTCACAAAACCAAAAAAGTTCATAAGGCCGAGGAAAATCTTTTTTCACGATGCGCCTTCTCTACCTCTGAATCATCTCGTAATCAAACCTTAGCCCCTTCTGATTACTAAGGTTAGCGACCTTGAGAGCGTTCGGCCAAAAAATTTCCAGGTATACAATAGTGTTAGGGGGTGTGTAACTGCAAAAACAAAAGTAAAATGACAAGTTAGAATACAAGTTGAGGAAGAAACTGCTATGCGTCATTTATATATCGAGTCAATGAATCCATAGTATGCAAAAATCATAATTCAGCGGCACCTCAAAGGCCAACTCGTTAGCCCAGATATAGACATAATAGTATTGCCAATGGCGAGTCTTCGAGGAATGGCCAGTCAAAATGTGAAGGTTTGTTCTCATCTTAACCGAGCACATGCCATTTGGTATGGGCTGATTTTGCATCATCTCCTCAAACACTTGCACGCTCATGGACACATCTATCTCCGCAGCCATGAACATTAATGCCACATCAATATTATCACTCCAGTGACCAACTGGCTTATTGCAATATCTCGGTGAGCGCATTATGACGTGATAAGCCAAGGATTGGGGAATCATAACTTCATGTTCAACTTATAGAAAGACTGGTACATGCACTGATAACCGATTAGAGGAGTCCACAAACGCTGGTTGCTCCTTGGAATTATAAATGTGATGTCAGTTGTATGGTATTTCCTTAGAAGATCTGACACACTTTTGAATGTCAAGAAAGTAGGCAGAACGTCCCCCCAGTTCTGCCCTTCCACGATAGATGGCTAAAGAAGATCAGGTTGCAGCAGATGCAGCTGCTCAAAGGTCCCCTTGGGAAAGTATACATCAGATTAATGAGTTGGTTTCTTATATCATTAAGCTCATCCTCAACATCCTTTGTTCTGCCTGCATTTCCTTCGACACCTCTTAACTGGCTCATGTTTTCCTCGGCATCATCTATAGTGATGATGGTACTTTCCTCAACACCATTTCCAGTGGTGTCATCCTCATCAATCAGAGCTTGACCATCCCCATCTCTTCTAAGCTATCTCTCGGAATAAATAACCATCTGACACTGGCCAAAATCCAACCCAGCAGTATCCCTTAAGGCATCCTAATGAGCTATCGATGCGTTATCGACATAACGTTCCCTTAGTTATGCCCTTCCACGAAGACAGTCGAAGAAGATCTGGTTGCAGCGCTGGCAGCTGCTCAAAGGTCTCCTTGCGAAAGTAATGCATCAGATTAACGGGCTGGTTCCTTATAGCATTAAGCATGTCCTCATAATCCTTTGTGCCGCCTGCATTTCCCTCGACACCTCTTAACTGGCTCATGTTTTCTTCGGCATCATTTATAGTGATGATGGCGTTTTCCTCGGCACAAGTTCCAGCAATGTCTTCCTCATCAATCGGAGCCTGACCATCCCCATCATATCTAATCTATCTATTGGAATAAGGAATCAGTTGACGCTGGCCAAAATCCAATCTAGCAGTATCCCTTAAGGCATCCTGATGAGCCATCACCGAGTCATCGACATGACTCACGCTGCCTGACAGATTTCGATCCAGGCTCGAGGTGGTGAACTTATCCTTCTTTTTCTTGTCCCTTGATAAGTTTGGACTAAAGACATATTTTCTACAAGAACATGCGAAGAAAATGGTGCAGATCAGAGAAATCAAGCTAGAACACGGTGGTTGATCAGAAATATAATGAGGGCGAAGAAGAAATAGAAAGAGAAAGTACCTTTAAACACAGAGAGAAGTGAAGAACCAAGGGTGATGTCACCTATTTATAGAAGAGTGGTGCGAGTCTTAAGACGGCTTCATCATTAGGCCTATTGGGCCTAGGGCGCCGCTTATTTTCCCGCGTGTTTATATGTGATGATTCCACTTCTCAGAGCAAACCGGTACTTGGTTTAAGTTAAATGATTGATTGACTAGAACCGAATCCAAATCAAACTAAAACCATATCAAAACCAGACTAAATCAAGTTCTAAAGGACATCAACGCTTACCAAGAAGAATTGTTCTACCGACTAAAAGATAGTCTCACCGATTTTACGAGTAAACAACATCAACACCTGTCATACTCTACTCGTATGAGCTACTTACTCGCATAAGCCTTGCCGAGTAATTGTCGATCACTTTTGGCACTGCTTACTCGCATAAACTCCTTCTGAATGACTGATAATTGTATTTGTCACAGTTTATTCGTGTGAGCTCTACTTAGAGAACGGTATCGTGCATACCAATTTCACCTTAGAGCACATCTCCAAGGCCTCAATTCTAGACCTATTTATCATTTTTCAGACCCATCACTGAGATCGGCTGCGCTTCTCACAAGTGAACTAGGAGACTTACTGTTGGAGATTGATTATATCCCTCCACAAAGCTCATCAAATAATGAACTTGGCCTATTAAGTCGGCTCAGCTCAGCGCCATGGCGCCATTACCTCGGCACTCGACCTCAGCCAAACAGCTTGACTTAACTCGGCGCCACGAGCTCGACCCACTAGTAAGGATGACAAGGAAGAGGATCTAGACTTGAACACATAGATACTGGTTACTAGAAATTAAGGCTTACTTACTCTTTACTCTTCCTCGCAGACTTGTACTATTCCGGCTAACTCTGACGAGTGTCAGCTTGTTCTTCCTTTGTTCACACACTGTAATCTCACTCTCTTCTGATCAATACAAACGGTTTTGAAATAACCTTTCATTGAGTTTTGTCCTTCCTCACTAAGTCCGACCAAACTCAGATTCAACATTGATAGCATTATTGTATTATTTAACATAACACTCATATTTTTTTTGTTATTTAGTTAAGTTAATTGCAGGTCGATACAAATTATACAAACAAGCAACAAAAAAATAGTTGAATTAAGTGTGAATTTGTGAAATACACATATGAGAAAGAAACAAAAAATATAGTCATGTTTCGATTTGTGAAAAAAAATGTGACAATTTAGCCTGAAAATGGATGATTTTCTCCTTTATTGTGAATGCTCTTTTGTCAGTTTGATATGTTATATTATATTATATTATATTTATTAAATATATGATTTTCTCCTTTATAGTTGATTTACGTTAATAGTACATCATGAGGAGAAAGAAAAAGAGAAAGAGGAGAGAGAGAGAGAGAGAGAGAGAGAGAGAGAGAGAGAGAGAGAGAGAGAGAGAGAGAGAGAGAGAGAGAGAGAGAGAGAGAGAGAGAGTTTTGCATGTATGAAAGTTTTCAAATCATGAGGTTTACGAGAAAATATAATTTGCAGAGAAATGTCGTCAAGGTTAATGGAGAAGGAAAACCACCAAAAGAGGTAGAGGAGACGAAAAATAGACAGGTGGATTAAGTTAGTAGACAATGGGTGGCGATAGTGGAGGAGAAGTAGACAGTGGCATTGATGAAACAATTGATCGTCATGGTGGTAGTGGTGGTGATGCTTCAGGTGGAATAGTAACACAATAATATATATTGTCACATAATGGAAGAGAACACAAAACATAAAATTTTCATCTTCTTTGATCTTTTGTAGTAACTGATGGTGACAGAAAATGAGGAGGAGGAGGAGAAAGAGAAGAAGGAGGAAGAGAACGATAATAAGAAGGCGTCCCATTCAATTTATATTGTATAGTGTAAAATTTATTATATATAGTTTAATGTTTGCCTTTTTATTTGCAATAACATATAAGTGTTGTACTCATTGTCAAAAATGACAAAAAAATCTCATATTGAAGCACCATCTAAAAAACAAACATATTGGCATTATCATATTATTATTGTCTTGCAATATTAAGGAAATAATTATATTTTATGTTTCTCAAATAGAATAGTACAATGCAATGTGCATTGTTCATTTTCTCCAATTGTTCTATATTAATCTTCTCCAATTGTTCTATACATTATGTGCTTCTTAATCCACGTATATTAAAAATTATCAAAACTGTAAACCAAAATAAAGATGCGAAAAAGTGATCAAATGATGGATAATTGTTGGATTCGATGATTGTACGGCGTATGAAGTACTCTTGTGTATTTCTTTTTTTTCTCTGTAGGTTACTTTTTCTTCACAAAAAAATCAACTAAATTACAACAGTCCGAAAAATGAAAAACAAAAAAGCCCATGAAAAGGCAAGCAACATAAAGACACGAGGCCCATAAAAGACCCACCAACTAAACCACACTAGGAAGAAATAGTCCAGCAACGCCACCTCCTTCTCCACGTATATTGAGAATTAGATGGGATAGACACACGTCAAAAAAACAGACATCTCCTCCAATTGTTGTCGACCAGAGATTCACGTCGGAGTTTTCCATACACCGGAGACCTATCTCATCGGAGCCAAAGAACGTACCGACGACCAAATCAAAGGCGACAGATGGTTCAAGAGAGAGAATCTCTTCCACCAAACAGAGAAAACTATAGATTCAGTAGCAAACACAAGCTCAACTGAGATAGATGGTGGACATGGAAGCAAAGATCCAACAAAAAACTATAACTAAATAAAACAAAAGTAGACCGGATAAACCGGTATAAAGCTAGCCATCATCGTTTAAAGGAAGACGACGATGCTAGAGACGGAAGCCGACTACCACGATGCTTTAGAAGCCATGTGATGCCAGAGTCATAGCCCGATCCGTCGGGAGTCAAGAACCAGAAGAGAAACCGGGGAACAAAACTAAGCCTCTCTCTCTGAAAGATTTTGAGGAGAGAAGAGAGAGAGAGAGCGACATCTCTTGTGTATCTACATACAACGACAATGGAAGAAATGAAAAAAACTAAAACCAATAATCCCATAATATATATATATATATATAATAATAAAGTAGAAAAGGGAGAACTAAAATCATAGTAGATTTTTTTGAAAAGAAAAAATGGTTTCAAAAGAACTTCATACGCCATACAAAGGATATTTTTATCTTTATACATATTATACAAATAATATTATAGCCATTATAAGCATATGTACATTTTGTTAAAATTATAATTCTTCTTATGGTTATGTGATCTAAAATCTCATGAATTAAAGCAAGAAGAAACAATTGACAATATGCACACCCAAAAAAACACCGTTTAGGATGAACTGATATGTTTAATTCTATAACAAATGAGTGCTTTCTTTTAATAAACAAACAGGCTGAACTAGTACTTCTTTTGTATGTTTCAGCTCTTACATTATCGTAGTCATTTGATAAGTAGCATGAAATTTTATTAGAAAGGGGCACTGCAATCATGTGGTGTGTTGTTGGGCTTTCTCAACACTGGCCCGCAAAAGGGATATGACGTCCCCTGGCTCTGGAGCTCCAAACACTGAACTTCCTGCTACGATACAGTTGGCCCCTGCTGCAGCCGCTGCTTCTATAGTCGAGGGGCCTAAGCCTCCGTCCACCTCAATATCAAGTGTTGGGTACTTGTCCCTCAATGTCCGGACCTACCACCAAAATATCATTCAAACAAATGGCATTAAAATATATTTTTTTCAAACATAACCAACCTTGTCCATCATGGTAGGCATGAACTTCTGGCCTCCAAATCCAGGCTCCACTGTCATCACTAGCACCATTTCTACCGGACTTTCACCTTCAACCTGCTCATAGTACGTGACAAGCATGTCATAACCCAACCAGTCACACTCTGGAAACAGGCAAAAGACTAATAAAACTCGTTACCAGAGGATAGACTTCCTCAACTGGTGTTCCAGGCTTTAGAGCCACACCTGACCTCATCCCAGCAGACTTAATCTTCCTCACAAGTTCTTGCCAATTCTCTGAAATAAGCAACAAATACAAAATACTCAAATATCATTAAGATCATGAGACAAATTGAACGTGATGAAGATTAAGAACTAGGTAACTATACCTTTGGCCACCTCAACGTGGAATGTGAAACCAGACGCCCCAGCTTTACCCATCTCCTCCACGTAATCCATGGGGTTCGTCACCATTAGGTGGCAATCAAGATAAGCACTGTGATCAGCAAAGCAAAGGGGACATCAGTTCACTTAAGAACATGTGTCAGGTATTGAATTCAATTCGTTCTTACTTTGTGTGCTTTCTCAAACTATGGATGACAGGAGCACCAATCGTTAGATTCGGGACAAAATGCCTGCTCGAGTAACACTGAGTTATACACCCGAGTATCTTGAAACAAATTTTACTAGCAAGGCAGTGGTTTTAACCCAGACAGATGCTAATAAGTAAAACACAGCTAAGGCAGTAAAAGGTTACCCGTCCTGCAAATGAAAATAACAGGGTTGAGTAATAAGTATGAAACAAGCAAAGGTTCTGTATAATATAAGTCCACAACAAGGAAAAGCAGCCTCGTGTTTTATACAAAGAGCAGATA
>MU105764.1:0-148613 GCA_012274485.2 Sinapis alba
TTCAAAAGTCTCAATCTTATCTACTTCCTTTAACTCCATTTTTGCTCATGTTTTATTCCAGATAAATCGACCAAAGCTGAGTGGAAACGGTGAATTCTTTTTGAGACAACAGAGAAAGCAATCCTGATCGTTTTACACGGTTGGACAAAGCTCTGAAACCTTTCTTAGTCATTTTAGCTGTTTTGTTTCTATGTTTCCTTTGCGTTTTAATTTGGTTTGGTTTGGTGTGGTGAGTCTTTGACATGTTCTCTTTAGTTTTACTCTTAGATGCTTTGTCTTCACAAACAAAAAGTTTTTTTTTAGTATATAGTTATTATAAATGCTTATCTTTAATCATTTACAGTTTGTTCATGAATTTTGCCTTTTTAGTTACCGTTTGTTCGTGATTCTTTTTCAAGTAATGTAAACTGAGCTAAAGAAAAAAACAACAACTGTTACATCACCAGAACTGTTTTAATTATTTGTAATAAAAATTTAAGTTTTAAAATGCTTACTCCTAAAATGAACACCACCAAACCTCATATAGCATATACAGATGCATTATTTTTACACACAGCAGCATACATTACAACAGTGATTCTATCGTACAGGAGAGGAGATTGACTGTGAGAACTGAGAAACCCAATTGCTTTTTTTACCTCCATTGGAAGTGCTCTTAAGCCCTTTAAAAACCCAATTGCTTTCTTTTTAGTCAAAAACCCAATCGCAAGTTATAGCTTTATTAGATGATTGAAAGAAAAGGTGTTACTGATGGCAATTACATATACATTTACACAATGTATTTATAGTTTGTTTTTAGTGCCACTATTCAAAAAAAAAGATTTATTTTACAGTGGTGAAATCATCTTATACCGTCTAAATTTCACTAAGCCAAAATTACAAAGTCGTAAACAAAATAGAAACAATATATATATGCATTAGTTAAACATGGTAAAATAACCATCCTACTATTACAAGATGGATATGTTTTGATTACAGATATTTTAAATCTCCAAATCCCATAGAGAATAATAACAAAATGGACCTGCAAGTTCATAAGTTAATATAGAATAATAATATACTGTATGCTTATTTAAATTTTGTAATATAATTATATAATACATAGCCTTAGTAAAAGAAAATACATAGCATGATAAGAACTAAAAACTGGAAAGTATCTTTAAATGTATCTAGTCGACCAAATCGAGTCAAAAATGAGTCAAGAACAAACGAATGTGAAATTTTTGAAAAGTGGAGGCATATATGATTAGTTTGACTATACTAAACACGCTTGAAAGAACCTTAGACAAACTAAACACGTCTCAGATACAATTATAAATTTATAAGAGGTTTGAAAAAGGGCTCCAATGTCGTAGAACACAGTAAACAAACACTGAAGATTTTGTTTCAAAGCCTAATTAATTGTATACCTTGTGTCATTATCATGATAATGAAATTTCACATTCAAAAAAATCTCAAAAAGGGAAGGTTAACTTAACATACCCACTGAAAACGACTGGTTTTGAACTTCTTATAAAAGTGGATTTGAAATAAAGAGGAGCAAAAAAAATTGGGAATAAGAGATCATGTACACGTTGAGAATGAAATAAGAAGAGAGGGACAAGGTGAGATGGAGAAAGAAAGACGTAAGTATTAAACCGTGCATATAGCTTTCATTTCCCACAAGCAAGAATAATAATAATAATCTTCGTTGCACTTTTTTTACCAATACATCATACATTTGTTAGGGCATCCACAATGGGAGTTCCTGAAGAGTCCTTAGGGAGTGTGGAGCCCATTTTCTTAGAGTTTGTGTCAAAAAGAGTCTTTAAAATTCTTTGGTAAGGATTGATCTTTACACTGTTCACGGGTCTCATTGACCACGTGGCGACCCGTGAATGGTCATCTTTTTTTTTTTTTTTTTTTAAGAAAAAATCCGAAATATCTAGAATTAATCTGAAATACCCCTATCACTAAGGACTCCAATGAGTCTCATGGTTGTGGATGCTCTTAGGCACACGTCTTTTTCTTTTCCTTCTTTTATCATTTTCTTTTATTCTTATAATCAATATAACGTTCACAATACATGCTTTAGCCCTAGAAGTTAGAACCCACACAGACAAGTTTATATTTTGAACCAAAAAATACGTTGTATAAATAAATATATATCATCTTCAAAAAATCAATGATCATTGAGATCAATGGATCTTAACTAAGCTATTAAGAGATTATAACCATAGAAAAACTCATAGTAAATTACATAGCTAGAAAAATGGAATCAAAACCCCTGAATTTTACAATAACTAAATTCTTAAAAAAGGAAAACTAAGCAATAACAAACCTAAAATCAAATGAAAGGCTGAAACTAACACAAATAACATACTCCAAACCGTAACAAAAACAAAGGGAAACATTGATAGAAAGCTAACAAAGCATATGACATTATTTTGTGTAAGTCAGTTTGTAATTGGATTCTTATCCCGGTTTTCGAATTTATTAATATACTAGGATAAGACCCGCGCTTTGCGCGGGGTGAGATTATTATAACAAAAAACATGATTCACTCTATAATTTTGAAGATGGGTTGTAGGAATTGAGGACATAAACATGTTAAATGGGTAATACGACGTCGTAATTTTATGCTTGTAAAAAAGGTAATGTAGAAACATTGGTATAAAGTCTGAGACAATGAAAATATACTTGTGACTAAGCATTATAAATACGAAGTGGATCTGATTTAATTTACATGGATCAAGACTTGTGGACAAATAAATCGTGATGGTCTGTTGTTGTTAATACTTGTATAGGGCCTAAACTATTGATAACTTATACGAAAATTGATGGTTGGTGTCCCACAAAGATAGTGGATTTGTCGTTTTTCTTAAAAAGCAAAACCATCACGAAAAGGGGGTCAGGTTAGTTCTCATCGGGTGTTGAAAAAAAAAAAGATATCATCGATACAATCTCCTCGATATAATCTTCGGAAGGTGTAACAGCTTTCACTACAAGAAAACAGCTCATTTGCAAGGAAAATTTGCGAGGAAAAATTTTCCATGCAAATTTGCGATGCATTTGCAACGCAATTGCAAGGAAAAATATAATCCTCGCAAATTCCTTGTAAATTTGCAAGGAAAATTTTCTCTCGCAAATTTGCGAGAGATTTGCAAGAGAATTTGCAGAATCTTTGCAAGTCCCTTGCAAATTTGCGAGGAAAACATTTCCTTGCAAATTTGCGAAAGTCTTGCGATAACTTTGCATGTCTCTTTTATTTCTTTTTATTTTTTTCACAAACTTACGATGAATTTGCAAAATATTTACGCAACCCTAAAATATATTGACATAGATTTGCAAGGGATTTGCAAGAGAACCCTTGCATTTCCCTTGCAAATTTGCGAGGGATGCAAATTCCGTCACAAATTTGCAAGGGATTTGCGAGAGATCCCTTGCAATTTTCTTGCAAATCTATCTTTTCAGAATTTGAATTGTTTAGGTTTCGTCAAAAAGTTTGGTCTCGAATTATATATTTTATTGAATTATTTAGTGTTTAAATGTTTGCTGAAAAATATTTTTGGAAATTTAATTAACTATTGTTATGAAGTTAATTCCCGACACTTGAACATTTATTACGAAATACTTACATTAAAATCTTATAATTTATACTAAACCTCAAATTTTAATTACTTTAATTTTTATATCAAATCTTTAAACTCTATTTTAAATCTTAGGAGGGCTTATTGTATTGATGATTTAAGGGAGTTTTAATATATGCTAAATCCATAGGAATTTTTAAAAAATTTGGATTTGAACAAGTTTTTCGGAGGTGTTTGGAAATGAATTTTTAAAAATCTTGGAAAATAATGAAATCCCTCCAAATCATCAATCCAATAAGTCCCACTTAATCTTAACCTTAAACTATACATTCTTTAATCCTATGTCTTGAAAACAAAATCCAAGTATAACATTTTAAATTTAAACTCCAAATCTTAAATATAAAACTATAAATTTAATTTTTTCAAAACTTTTTCTCAAACCATATATCATATACACTCAAATCCTATATCATACTTCAAACCCTAAACCCCAAACTTAAACCTAATATACAAAACCATAAACTTGTATATTTAAATCTAACCATTTTTTTATAAAATAAATTATCAAAGTATATGAAGAATTATACACTGTTTTAAAAAGTATAAACTTTTTTAAAAAAATAATTAAACAAATTAATAAAAAGTAAACAACATAAATAAACATAAATATTTTTTTGTTTCTTCATTTTTCTTTTCTCCTTACCTTTCTTTTCTTAACCAATAAGAAGGAGTTGTGTGGATCGATAATTTTAACCATTAGATTAAAATTTTGAAGGGTCCAGATTAAATCCTTTTGTGTTTCTTTTTCTTTTCTTTTTTTCTCTTTTCCTCCTCCTTCGTCTGTTTTTTCTTCTTCCATTCTATCTCTTTCTCTGTAACAAAGCACTCATGGCTTCATCTCCTCACCATCACCACCGGTCGACCTCTCTTCGTATTCCTCTTCTCTGGCTTCACCTCCGCTATTTCTAGCATATATGTATTGTTTTGTTTATAGATCCGAGAAGGAGCAGTGATGAAACTTCTCCTCCGCTCTCTCCCTCGCCCGAGCTCTGTCAAGGTCACCTCTCTTTCTTTATGTGTGTGTGTGTTTGTGTCAGTTTTTATTCCGTTTTGTTTTCTTCTTTGTAAAGAAAACAGATTAGAAAATATGTGTGGGTATGTGAGTTTTGTTTCTGTTTTTGTTTTGATTCTGTTTTTTTTTTTTTTTTTTTTTTTGACGCAGAAGATCTTGATGGAAGCTTGAAGGTGGAGAAGCCTGATGGAGGCTTGAAGGAGGAAGAGCTTGATGGAGGCTTGAAGGTGGAAGAGCTTGATGGAGGCTTGACGTCGGAGGAGGTTGGTGGAGGCTTGACGTCGGAGGAGGTTGGTGGAGGCTTGACGGCGGAGGAGGCTTGAGGCAAAAGAGGTTGATGGAAGCTTGACGGCGGAGGAAGCTTGACGAGTAGATTAGGTTTAGTTTGTTTTTTTTTAATTTAATTGATTTGTAAACCGGATCACAAACCGATTTCAAATATTTTGTAAACTGGTTTATATATATATTTTATATATTAATTTGTATTTATTAATTTTGTGTTTTTTATTTTTTTAATTGTTTTCAACAGCAAGAAAACCTTTTTTTTTCTTTTGTAAAACTCACGTAAATTTGCAAGGGAAATTAGTTATCGCAAATTTGCAAGGAAACATTTCCGTCGCAAATTTGCAAGAAAATATTTTCTCTTGCAAATTTGCGAGGAATTTATTTTCCTCGCAAATTTGCGAGAGAATTGCAAGCGACTTTTATTTGCGAGTAAGGATTTGCGAGTAAATGATTTCCCTTGCAATTCCGTTACTAATCGTGATTTGCAAGGAAATTGCAAGGATTTCTTCCCTTGCAAATCGCCCTGTTTCTTGTAGTGTTTGGTCAAACAGGATTAGGGTTCGAAGAAACCCTTTTGGGATCTCTTATTTTATTTTATTTTTTTATTTTATTTTTTGCTTTTTTCTGTAATTAACTTTTATGTAAGGTTAACTAAATTGGCAAGCTAACTTCAACTAACTTTTATGTAAGGTTAGTTCTCTTGACTTTGAAGATATAGTATTAATATTGCACTATTAGAAGTTTAGATTGTTTAGGAGGTGAATAACTTAAGCATCAAATAAGATAATATAACTTATTGGTTGAAAATAAATCAAAAACATCAAAAGAAATGTAAAATATGAAAGCAACAAAATATAAGTAAACGACTCAAAACATAACGTAACAACTTAAAAGCTCGTCCATGATTTTTTCTTCAGTTGGCATTGTTTAGTATCCTATTAAAAACTTAAGAAAAGACATGAGATGGATATACATAGCAAAACGTTAGTTATAGAGTCCAGATTTCAAATTGTATAACCTCATTCTGAATGATCGGATCTCTGGAACATCATCATGCTCAAACAAAAATTTTGAAAATCCATCAATGGTAATCACTTTCTTGAATCCACCTGTAGATTAATGCAAAAAGCAATGTCATCCTACACAAAGGACAACATTTTCATCAGTTGAGTTCCAGGAATTATGTAAACTTGAGCAACTTCTCCATATGCTACACACTTAACGTGTACATACCTGTCAGTATAGTTAAAGAAAAAACTCTTAGCTCATATGAAGAATTGTAAAAATAAAATTGTTATTTATGGATTTTCAAAACTTACTCAATACTGATTAAAGAGAACTCGATTCTGTGATTCTCTATTTCATATTCTTCAATCTCTCACCCTCCCACCAACGCTTCATACATATCTGGTCAATGGTTTAATTATTGAATCATGATATCATAGAACAGTATAAATGGTAACTTTAATGTAGAATAAAAGAAAAGTATACTAATCATACCAATAGACAACATCGGATGAGCTAGGACACAGACGGATCAGCTTCACTCTAACTTTCCACATCGACTTGTACGGCTTCAAATCGGCAACAAAAATCTAACCGGCCATGGTGCTCATAAAATTAAATCAAATGTAGGTGACTACAGAAGAGATGACAGTTTAGAAGCATTCCCTACAATGTATATATAGGGTAGAACTAATGAAAACGATTTCCTCGTTAGAGGTCTATGACAATAAATGTAAATATGTCTAATAGGCATTCCACATTGACTGAATTGATTTTTTTTTTTACCGATGATTTTGGTAACTACTCCCTCCGTTTCATATTACTCGTCGTTCTAGGTTTATTCACACATATTAAGAAAACATATAATTTTGTATATTTCCAAAATAAAACACAATTACCTATACACCTAACTATATTTCAACCAATAGAAAAATAAAAACACAATTACCTATGAATCTTATTAATGAATTTTGCATTGAAATTCTAAAACGACACTTATTTTGAAACGAAATTTTTTCCATATAACAACAAATAATATGAAACGGAGGGAGTAATAATTTACCATACAATATGAGCTGTTTGATTTGAAAAGAGAAATATCTATGACATTAAATGTAATTATGAGTAATTCGCTTGGCAATCAAGGATTCCATTCATAATATAGGAAAAAAATCTGTCGTACGAATGCAATCATCTTTATGAGCAACTAATGATTGCATTGTGGCATGGGATTACCTTTAATTTCCGTAATATGCTTACATAAATGCATAATTGACTACATGTTCTGTGTGGAGTTAAAGATAAAAGCATATATTATGCATTTTAAACTACATGTATTTTATTTCCCTAAATTACTATCGTTTCGAATTGATTTTTTTTTGTAAATCAATGAATTGACTATATATTTTGTGTGGAGTTAAAGCTATAAGCATATATCATGCATTGTTAAACTACATATATTTTATTTCCCTCAATTACTTTCGATTTTAATTTCTTTTTTTTAACGGAAACTAATAATAATTCAAATATATATATATATATATATATATATATATATGTGTGTGTAGTTTATAATTTTTTTTTTTGGGTGCAAATGTTAAGTAGTTTGTAATTTTGTATAGTTTGTGATTGCTCGGAGTTGACAAAAATTAAGTACCAACCAAGATAGTATTTTGAAATAGATAAATTACTATTTCAGTATATTTGGTCTTACTGTCTAAGTCTCAATAAAAATAATTGTTAGATTATTTGATTTTTAATATTCCATGGAGATCAGTTATACATCTTTTGATCACGAACGTCTTAGTATCAAGCTATAAAAGAACAAATATATACTAAAGTTTGGTGTAGTTTATAAGTTTGTATAGTTTTATGATTGTTCGGACTTGACAAAAATTAAGTTACTCGAAGATAGTATTTTGAAATATTTTGATTATATTTTGATCATGAACGTCTTAGTATCAAGCTATAAAAACAAATATATAATAAAGTTGCTCTAAGGTTGTTAGTTTTTCGAATGTCTTATACCTAATATAGTGTAAAAATGTACAGATTTGAATATTGTTCATTTCATAGTTTTTTTATATCCCAAAAAACAATATGTTCACATCATGGCTTTTTTTTTTGGTCAAACGTTCACACCATGGCTATGTTATATATGTTCGAGAAAACACTAATGCTGCTACCGGTAATGGAATGTAGGTCTTCAATCGTATGTGTGCCAGCTCATGCGAGTCATAATAATACTATGCGATATAAAGATTTATAAGAATCGCTGCACTTATGTTTTAAAGACAGTCCGCTGGTATTTTTTGTAAATACATTAAGTGGGAGTGGGTACTTTTTAAAGGAGGCTGAGGAGCTCTCTCGTTGTGACACGTCACCCAGTGGCAGGCCGTAAATATAGTACAACTCAAAGGTTTCTCTTTTATTTTGCTTCCCGTTTAATAATAAGGGGATTTGAATTATTATTTTTTAAAACGTATGACCTAAACTAACACAGAGTTTCAAATGAAACCACGACGGAAGGAACAAGAGCCGCACAGAGAAAATCTACACAGCCACTACCACAAAAGGAAGAACTGAAGGACAACCGTGGAGTCGTGGACACAACCAAAGACCACAACAACTGAATAGAACGGAGAATCATAACAAAATGTCTTTTTATATGGTTATATAGTACTAGTATCATAATAGCAGTATAATACTAGTATACTGGATTGCAAAGTGGCCGTCATGTTACTGGTAATCAAATAGTTAGCAAACGAAACTTGACAAACTAATAGTAACAGAGTAATTTGTATAAACATCTTAATATCAACATGATAACATATAGACAGCCTTTTTAACCAAAAGAAAAAAAAAACACAGACAGCCTCACGTGGGTAGACACGTGCTCTCGTGGCCCTCGTCGCCAGCTTTCTCGTATTCCTCGTACCCTTGTTCCAGTTATCTGAGTAACAAGTATTCTCTTCCCGTACAATTTTACAGAAAATAAAACAGTTAAAAAGTATAAAGAATTATACTATTGTGAACGGAAGCGCAAAATATTAGAAATTTTGATACGCGTTGGTTACTATTTGGAGAATTATGATTTATAACTTAGTCAATTAATTAGAGAACAATCGAAAGTTTGCTTGTATTATTGTATATTATATATAATGTTAAAACATTAATCGTTTTAAAGTTATTTAGACATAAAACACATATAAGCAATTTTAAATAAAGATCTTTAGTCCTACATATACATAACAGAATAAGAAAAAACTTTAAGCTAAACAAACATTGGTTGATTGATAACGCATTTTATCATCAAATAAAAGATAATAAATAGCCTTAGGTTATTTTTTTTAACAGTCACGATCATGTATAACTATGTCACTGATATTTAAGTGTAAACCAACATAAAGTCTGCTCTTTTTATAAGTTTTTATGTAATTACACCGGTTAGTGATTGAGCTAAAAATTTTATTTGTTAGAGAAAATTTTAAGAGCAATTCTCTTAAATAATATTTTTTAAAGTTTTTATCACAAAAATAGTTTTCGAAAAATAAAATGACCAAAATAACTTTTTTAAAAATTTTGATTATATATATATATTTTAAGTATTTTAGATAACTTCAAAATATCTTTTATATATAAATAATTTATATATTAAACCTAAAAACTAATTAATATATTTAAGTATATAAATCTGATTCAAATATATTTAGATCTAAAATATTTTGGTTTTGATCAGTTTGGAGTACTCTGAATATCTGCATTCAACGCTGAAAAGTATATTGTTTTTTCCTTCATATTTCCATGTTTAGTTTTCATGTTTTTGGCACTAATAAATATCTTATTTTTTCAATTATCATCAGTAGCAAAATATGAACAATCAATTGTTTCATTTGGAAATTGTTCATAAACGTCACTTAAGAGATAAAGTTAGACGACTAAGCCTTTTTACTGACTCAACAAATTAAAAATAATAATTGTATATATTTATAACTTAAAGGTGGGCTAATTGTTCCAGACTTTCTTATAACATATTCCAAATACTATATAAAAGGTAAACTAAGGCAAATAAGGAAAAGATCTAACTTGCGTTAGCTGAGATAGTTTTGGTGTTGCTGTATTGGCTCAATTTTATAAGTCTCAATAAACTAATTTTATAAAGTCTCAAATAGTTAATTTTTTTTAAGTTTCAATAAATCAATTTTATAAAGTCTCAATAATTTTATTTTCACTATTCTGCATAAAAGTTAACAAAAGAAGAATAAACAAGAGATAAAGAAATAAACCTAAACAAATAAAACAAGAGAGAGAAAATATAATATATTTATTTTTGCTTAAAAAATAAAATTGTTCCTCCAAAGATTATAAACTTTGAGCCTCTGAGAAACCAAAGCTTCACTCTGATTCGCAGAGACGTCAGAGAGAAACGCGAAGAACAGAAACAGCTCTGATGATGATTTCTCCACAGAGCTTTTAGCTTTGATTATTTTTTTCTCTTCACATCCAATCTCGTAAGCTCTCTCTCCCATCTCTTATGTTTGTGCGATTAATATAATAATTAATCTCTTAATTATCAACCAACCAACCCAAACCAAACCCCTTTTGTTCTGTTCTCTTTGAGCAGATGGATTCATGAACAGATCGAGATCGAAGATTTTTCATCTGTTTTGATTCTTTTTCCTCCCTTTTTGTGAAATTGGGTTGGAATCTGGGAGATCTGGGATCTTGAAAGCTGGCAACTTTCCTCGTTCTTGATGACTGATTCGATTACGTTAATTGGTTGAATCTACAATCTGAATCCATTTCTCATATGGGTTTTGTGAATTAGATTCGAAAGTCCAAGACTTTATAATATCTCGTTAAATTCAAGAATTGTCAGAAGAGAGATGTTGGAGAACGGATCACCAGATTCGTGTTTGAGTTCAAGGCTTTTCTCAAGCTCTCGTGTCTCTGAATCAACCTGGTCCAAGTCTTACATGTATCCAGAAGATGATGATGACGATAAGAAGCTCACCAATGGCAAACGAGCTTTGGAGGTTGTTGTTGGTGGTGAGATTAGACCCACCAAGTCACTTAAACTAATGGGTTTTTGTATTACTTATGATAGCGATTCTTCTGACTATTCATTGAGTGGTGATGGGTCACAAGAACAATCCGATTCTAACAACAACAACGGTGGTGATTCATCTGATTCACATTCTCTTTTCAACGAGATTGGTCGAGACAGCTCTATAGACTGTCTGCTCCGGTGTTCCAGGTCTGATTACGGCTCTATTGCTTCCTTGAATAGGAACTTCCGTTCTTTGGTGAAGACTGGAGATATCTATAAACTAAGGAAACAAAACGGGTTTGTGGAGCATTGGGTTTACTTCTCATGCCAGCTCTTGGAATGGGTTGCGTTTGATCCTGTGGAGAGAAAGTGGATGCAGTTGCCAACAATGCCTTCTAGTGTTACCTTCATGTGTGCAGACAAGGAGTCTTTAGCCGTTGGCACGGATCTTCTTGTCTTAGGAAAAGATGGTTTCTCTTCTCATGTTATATATAGATACAGCCTTCTGACTAATTCTTGGTCTTCTGGTATGGAGATGAACTCTCCGAGGTGTTTGTTTGGATCCGCGAGTCTCGGAGAGATTGCTATTTTCGCTGGTGGTTGTGACTCTCAGGGAAAGATTCTTGATTTCGCTGAGATGTATAACTCTGAGCTTCAAACTTGGGTGACTCTTCCTAGGATGAACAAACCGAGGAAGATGTGTTCAGGTGTTTTCATGGACGGGAAGTTCTATGTCATTGGTGGAATTGGTGGTGCTGAGTCCAAAGGCTTGACTTGTGGTGAAGAATATGATTTAGAGACCAAGAAATGGACTCCAATCCCTGACTTGTCGCCTCCAAGAAGCCGTGCTGAACAAGCTGGTATGCCACCAGCAGCTGAAGCACCGCCTCTTGTTGCTGTGGTGGATAACCAACTGTATGCTGCTGATCACGCGGACATGGAGGTGAGGAAGTATGATAAGGAGAAGAAGAAGTGGTTAACTATTGGGAGATTGCCTGAGAGAGCTGGCTCGGTTAATGGATGGGGACTTGCTTTTAGAGCTTGTGGGGAGAGGTTGATTGTTATAGGTGGACCAAAGTACTCAGGAGGTGGGTTTATAGAGCTGAATTCTTGGATACCGAGCCACGGTGGTCCACCACAATGGACATTGCTTGATAGGAAACATTCTCCTAACTTTGTGTACAATTGTGCAGTGATGGGTTGCTGAAACAGCACTCACATTTGATCATACGACTCTCTATTTGAAGACCCTCCAGGTTCTTGTTGATGGGTCAGAAAGACTCCATTGAAGGTTCCAAGCTCCAACCTTTATGCTGCTTCTTCATCATCTTCCATATTTGTTTTTCTTACAAAAAATTTCAATTTGAATACAATCATCTCTGTATTGTTAGAGACCAGAAACGGTCCCAAAAAAAAAAGAAACTGAAACAGGTTATATAATAAGTTGGTTAAAAGTTGAAGCTTTTTAGAGTTTGCCAGATATGGTTAACATTGTTGTATTGTGTTTTAAATCTGTTTATTTTCTAATAATCTGCTTTTGAAAGTTCTTATGTTTGGGTCTTTGTTCATAGTTTTGCTTTTTATTTTTTGCTCTCTTACAAATCGAATAGTTATATTCACTTTGCAAGGTTGGTTTGAGGTGTTTTGTCATTTTTATGATGACAAGAAAAAAAGTGTTCACTTTTGTATTTTTGTTGGGGTAAGGAGGGGCAAATGTGATGTCTTTAATGGATGTTTCCTTTAAGATATCTCATTCTGTTGCTTGCAAGTTACGTTTCTGTTAAGACGGTTTCTGGAGGTCCTTCAAACTTTTAGGCTATTTAGATCTTGTCTACAAAACAGTTCTTATTAAAGTGATTTTTTAGAGTAGATTAATTCAGTACGGTTTAAGCAGGGAGATGCCAAAGCTCTATACGACTTACTTGATCAAGCTACTACTTTTAGTGTAGTTAAATTCAGTATTTGTTTTAAGGTGGTAACTGGTATGAGCGTTTTGCCGTATGCATCAGCTCCCAATGTTTATCATTTGGTGATGTAACTGATGTTCAAATAACAACAAAATAATCAGAACCTCTCGCTCTTTTACGTTATGAACGTTGAGTATTGTTATAGTCGTTCGTTTTGCCTTTTAATTTATTTTCCAAGACCATTTGCTTATCACAGCGATCGGATTTGCTTTACGTGGTTGATTTGACTTCACGTAAAGAAGCGAAAAAAGGCTATAACTGGGCTTCTCACAAAGTAATGGGCTTTTCACACTAAAGCCACATGACAGAAACAAAGGTAACAAAAACAGAAATTGGAGATGCGGGGTATCGATCCCCGTACCTCTCGCATGCTAAGCGAGCGCTCTACCATCTGAGCTACATCCCCATTGTTGTTATCTTTTGGTTCTGTTATAATTTATTACAAACTTATTGTCAATTCAAACATTACTTGGGAGCTCTCTTTGGTTATATTAGTTTTTCCTACAAATTTGAACGAATATGTTTCAGTTTGATTAAAACACAAGCTTTTCCATTTCATTTCATTTCAGTTTTATTATATTTTATACAATAAAAGCAATTTTACAGAACTATAGCCTATAGGTCCAATTAGACTGATACAAATTACACTAATTCTTCTGACCTGAATTCGCAAGTGGTTTAAATAATTGCAGACACACAAAAGAAAAAAAACACTGATGTGACTATCATCAAGGTAAACAGTAAGAATTTGAAGATTTTACATCAAACAAAAATAACAAGAAACAAATCATGTTTAATCATATCTCAAAACAGCAAAAAGAAGATCATGTCTGATTTATAGGAGCGTAAGAACTCTCTCTAGGCTTACCATATGTCTGTCTCTGCAAAGCCTAACGAAAAACGCGTGAAAGTTAAATTCTATTCAGAAAAGTGCAACTTCGCAAAGCACATCTGTAAACACATAAACAATTTAACAAGTAAACGTTAGTATTCACTGAAACTAGAGGAGATTCCTAGAAAAATCTATACGTGTTTCTCTTCTTGCTCCCGGGTGGTTTTTCGTTGTTGGATATGTTTAATCCTATTTCTCAAGCTCCGATGACGTGAACATATGAACTTCATGTAAGGTAAACTTGATCAAAATGAATTTAAATACAATAGCTCATGCTCATGTGGAAGATCTCTATCTGGTGGCGAGAGAGAGTGTGTAATCAGTCATGTTCTTTATGATGTATCTGTTCTTTGCTTGTCACAGTTACATTAATAATGTCTAATTGATGAAAAAAGTAAATTAACTCATTAATTAAATAATAACTCCAACTTGGTTGAGGCTAAAAGAAAATTAGGTTTGGTTATTTTTCCCACATCGTTAAATAATGAAGCGTTCACTCTCGAATGTTTTGTATACAAAGGAAGCTCGATGGTTTGAACAATTCATACCTTTCTCGGCCTTTTGGCTAAGATCAAGTGTAGTATCTGTTCTTATCAGTTTAATATCTGATATATGGGTCATCGGCCCATACGATATTAACTCTATTTTTTAAGGGAGAAAGTCCGTTAAGATAGCTTGCTATCTGGGTTTTCAAGAGTCGCTTTTGTCTTGCACTATTGCATGGGCTGGCTCAACCCACCAACAACAAAGTTCAACTTTTAGTGAAGTTAATACCAAATCGTCTGCTTAGAACATGAAAACGTTTATAACATTTGATAAATACATGTTACTGTTTTTGTCTCAGCTTGGTGGGTTGATTGTCTCTGTAAGCTAAGTTGTCTAGATCTTAAATGATATGTTATGTGTTTGAGATGCCGATGAAAATATACTTTAGATATGTCACTTGGGGACTTGAACACTAGAAGTATTATTTAAACCAGAGCGTTTTGGCTCATACCTTTGTGATGAGCTTGTGAACTTCATGTTTTTTTCTTTTTTCATGTTATGATACGCTTGGGGTTCTATAAACATATTTGATGTTTATTTCCTTCCCTCTATAGAATATCCCCGTAAGTAACACATAACTAGTAAAACTATAACTTGTAAATCTAGTGTTACCATTTTGTTGTGAAATAACAGATTGTAGTTTCTATACACATCATCAGTTCCTGAACCGATGCAGATAGAGACCACACAAGACTCTTCTCTTTCTCATGTGGCTCTTTGTGAACAGCTTTCACATCAAAGACAGTGGAATCTTTCACCACAAACTCTGAAAGAAGTAAGTAAAACACCACAAACTCTGAAAGAAGTAAGTAAATGAGAACTTCCTTCAGACACCCTTTGGGCGCTCTGAAGCATGGTCAACCAAAAAAAACAGAGATGAACAGTTTCTTTTGTTTTGCAACACAAATTGTCTTTTTGCTTTTGTTGTTCTTTTCTCTTCCACATATGGAGACTGGATAGTGAGACATTGAGTTGATTTTAAACTTTAATTCAACAACTTGTAGCAAAATAATTGATGGCTCAGTTATTTCCCCATGTCTATTGAGAAGGATACAATTAATACTTATCTTCATCAAGTTCTGTATAGCTTCTTGGTTTTAATCAAACACATACTGTATTAGCTTTAGTGTCATCTTTTCATCATTATAGTTTCTTGACATCTAATTAAAGCCTTTTTGAGTTAACTCAAGCGAAGGTTCAATGGAGTGTGCACAAGATCACTTTGGTTTAGTTCAGTTTTTTCCCTTTATGAGTTTATCTACAAAGACATATATCACTTTTTGTGTTTATTCTCTTAATTAGTAAAGGGCCCCTCTGGTTCTTGATTTTCTTTCACATCACTTATACATATTTTCAACGAAACAGTTAAGGTTCTTGTCTTTGTCTCAGACACACATGGCCTTCAGGTAAAGTGACATTTTCATTATTTAAGTTTCCTCATTAATAGCTCTTTGTGACAACCTCTTATAAGTTAACCCCCTTGAAGCTAAAACAAAACTTTTATGTCTCCATTCTTCAATCCCAAAACAACAAAACGTGGTGGTGGAGCCAAATTTTGATTATTGTCTAACCATTTTGCTGCATTACAGGATCTGGGTGTTTCTACAGATGCAAGAGAGGTCTCAAAGACCATTTTATTCATGCGTGGAAGATGAAGTTATGATTAAAAAAAAAAACTCAACAAGACATTATATAATCAGTACTGACTGTATAGGAGAGGTGACGGTGAGCTGTTGCTGATCCTTCTTAGTGTTTCAAAACTCTTACGTTTAGTAGTCTCCATAACTTGAGGATGTCTCTGAACATAACTAGGGGATGTCTTGTTCATGCTACTTCTTCTGTCTGAATCACCAGAAACCATAACAGATTTATGACTCTTGCAGCTCATCAAGAAACCACCACTTCCACTGCTACTTGGTCTACGTCTCTGTGGTGCAGTTTTAGTAGGGATCCGAGGAGGGATCTGAAGAAATTGGTTTCTTCCTAGAGGGCTTGTTGCACATTCTGACATAACAGAGTAATCTGCAGCACTTGCAGTCACTATGCTCCACTCTATGCTTACTTCGCTTGGAGCATAACATGTAGGTGAAATAGGATCACTTCCTTGCCTTCCAAGAAAAGATTTTGGTTTCCCTGTAACATTATCTATCTCGAAGAGATCTGAGCTTGTATCACTTCCTTCACTCTTTGTGTCTTCTTCCTCTGTTCTTGATTCCCATGAAGCCAATGTGAGTTTCTTTTGAGCAACTTCAAGAGACTTCCTCTGCACCAACTCTTCTTGTTTCTGAATCTTGATCAGATCAGAGCTTCTCTTAACCAAGATCTTATCATCGACATCTACATCTGAACACGCGCATTTACACCCTAGATTCAGGAGAAAGCTCTTCTTATTGTTGACCACCTTTTGAATCTGGCCACTATTGTTTTTCTTCTCCTGCACGTAACCGTTGCAGCTGTTCATCAAATTGTTCTGAAGTAACATACTCTGACTATTCCAGCTTGATTCAGAGCGGACACTAGGCGCTCCAGTAGATTTCTTCTCGCTCTGCTTCATATCATCAACGAATCTCTCAACTTCTGGGTTTGTCAGAGACAGAACACTAGAACTCTTGTCTGAATCCATATCTCCATTGAAGTACTTCTCGGCTCCAAACACACCAAGCTCCGGATCTTCAGCAGGTTTATTCACCATTTTCTTCTCATCTCCAAGCTCTTGATCATCCTTCGGATTGATGTTGCTCTTTAGGGTTTTGCAAGGTTCAATAACCTTGGCTGTGACAACCGCTTCCTTGCTTCCCAAGTAGGAAGAATCTGAAGAAAAAGGAGAGACATGGACATTGGGATTGGTACTATTGTTGTTGTTCTTGGTGAAATCAAAAGATATCTTTGGTGTTGAAGAAGATGATGATGTTAAGGACACCATTTTTTTTTGTTCTTCTTTTTTCTTGCTTGTTTGTGAAGTAGATTAGGGTATAAATAAGGAAACAAGACACAGTGTTGAAAGCTGTTTTCTGAAGATTTAAGTGTTCTGATTACTGTTTTTTCCACTTTAAGTATTAGCCAGTTGTTGTATATGAATTGAAAATTATATATTTATCTTCGATAAGTGGAGAAGGATAGTGTTACCACGTGACCAGAAAATGAAGATAATTATAACTACTACGGAATTAATTCGGAAAATGACTAATAATACATTAGTTGCTCCTCGCATTGGATCTCTAAAATGGTGTTTTATTCTTACTTTTATTTTGCAGGTTTCACAAAGCTTTATTCGTTTAATTTTCGTATTTTTGTTCCTACCCTTCCAAACAGTATTATACGTTTTGAAGATTCTAAGATTTTGATGTTTAAACAAAAAAAAAAAGAATGTGCGACCATATTTTTCAGATTGTCTAATATTAATATTCTTTTTGTATAAAAACATATCGTTTTGATACGTTTACGTCAAAAAGATCTTTACATTTTAAGAAGAATGATATATTCATTCATGTCGACTAATAGTCGTGCGTAATGATCTAAAACGGATGCATGATAACTAGGCAGACACAACATCATAATGGACGACCCAACTCGAATGCAGTTTAACTATAAATACCATAATTAACGAGTATAAACTGCACGATAACCACGAGTGGCGAACCTACGTTGGGGAAGTAGGAGGCAGCTGCCCCCACAAAAAAACTAAAAATAAATCTATTTAGAGAAGAAACAACAATCTTTTTGTAGCATAGTTGGTTTTAATCATTTGCTTGCCCCCTCTAAACCAGAGTTCAAATCTCTTCCCAAGGTCTTTACTTCCTTTTTATTTATTTTATGTCCCCACAAAAAGTATTTTCTAGATTCGCCGCTGACCACGACAGCATAGTTAACAAATATAACACATGATTATTTTATGCATCTCCTAGCTTTTTATATACGAGTATAAATTAAGTCTTTTCTAAAATGCTTTATGCATCTTCTAATTTGCAAAAATGCATCTCTTAATTAGTCATACAATATTGTGCTCTTATGTCCTATATACAATTTTTTTTGATAAACATTCATGCAATTAGGCTCGCATAAAATTATATAGTTTATATTAAATAATAATTGCATACAATTCTTTGCACATCATACGATCAAACAATGACAATTGTTTTCAAATACATAAGATTCGAAAATAAACGATTATTGTTACAAATAGGGTGTTCAGAAATTTTTACATAAAAGTAAACGTATTGTTTTCTGATTACTTATAGTATTGTTTCAGATAATTATGGGCTGACAAGATTTCGGACAAGCAGTGCGAAGATATGTTAGGATTTAACTGAGAGCGAATCTTGATTAACTTGGATTTTAATTTTATATGTTTTTGTTAAAGAAAAGTAAAAGCGAATAAAATAAAAGAGAAAAAATAGTGGATGTAGTTCACTTAAGAGGAACAAAAATACAAATATAGGAAGCACGAGGGATGTCGTATTTTTTTTGCATGGGGAGATATTGACAAAGACCATCAAGTTGGATATCGTATCTTCTGATATTATACATTTAACAAAAATGTGTATTATATTTTCTCGAAACATAACGACATCAGAGTTTATAATAAATTGCAAATCAAGGAAACTGTCTTATGAAATTTATAAGATCTGATTACTTATATTATAGTCCACATTTGGAGGTAGCATACGTGTTTGATTATCATCCTCAACCACAAGGTATTTTTCTTCGTCCGACACTCAAAAAGACTCTTGTTATTTTACATTCTAAATCTCTTATCCGTAGGTAAAAAGTAATTGTTCTTGATAATCACTTTTAGAGAGAATATTAAATCTATTAGAAGTCTGTTCTACAGCAAAGTTAGTGGAACAATATGGAATTTACATTTTTTTTTTACTCTTACATTATACTACTACTCTTCCAAATTCGATTTACCTTTGATATATTGTCAGTGATATTGGATATGTGGTCACATTACACACACATATGTGAATATAAATCTATACCATCCGTATATCTATCTTTCAAATATTCCAATGATTCAAAAGATCATCTCATCTACACCCACCGGTGAAATTTACAAATTCTGATTAGTTATATTATAGTCCACATTTGAAGGTAGCATACGTGTTTGATTATCATCCTCAAGCACAAGCTATTTTTTGTAGTCTGACACACAAAACAATTCATGTTATATAATAGCATCCACATACATCGGTTATAAACTATAGTAGCTTTTACCAATTAAATAAAAAGATAAATAAATAAAATAGAGAAAATAAAGAAAATGAGAAGAACATGTTTCATACATAGAGCTACTATACGAATTTTGAGAGCTATTTTTTATATATGTCACTCAATAAATAGTTTATATTTTATTTTTAAAATATTATTTGAGAAATACATAAGTGTTCTACCAGTATTGATGTTTTATCTTATAAATCTCTTATTCCGTAGAGAAAAAGTAACTATTCTACAAGTAAGGACAACCTCAATGATATATAGTACTATTGGAGTGCTCTAAGTTAGTGGGATAATACTGAGTTTACCCTTTTTCACTTGAATTTTAGTTTCTTTCTGTGATAACAGTTTGATAATTCGTGCACGAAAAAAAAAACTGTTAGATAACATGAAAACGACGTCGGTTCGAAAATTTCAATTCCTCTTCCGGTAAACACTAACACGGCGTCGTTTTAGCGAATAATGGTAATAACAGTTTAGATAAGATACAAACGTCGTCGTTTCTGGAGAACTTTTTAAATTTATGTTTCTTCGTCTTTCTCCAATGGGTGATCCCTATTCTCAAGCAGCTCTATCAGAAGACCGCTTTATTCGCAGAGTCTCATGTAATCGTCTTCTATCTGTCTCTCTCTCTGCCTCTGGTTTTGATTCTACCTTTCGAACTTTTTTTCTTTTTCTTTCTCGGAGGTCCTTTTTAAGATCTCCCTCATGGTTAGTATCCGCTTGGCGTTTGAATTTGCTTCTTTAGGTAAGTTTCCATTTTTTTATTTTCTCTCTTTCCTTTTCCTTCCCCAACAAGTTAACGATTAGGGTTTTCAAAAACGTTTGAAAAGGTCGCATCTTTATTTCGAAATGATGATCTCATCTTCCCAAGTTTTGATTGTTGTGTGGTATGTATAGGATGGGAAGGGTAAAATTGAAGATAAAGAAGTTAGAGAACACAAACGGACGCCAAGCTACGTTTGCTAAAAGGAAAAATGGGATCTTGAAAAAGGCTCATGAGCTATCGATTCTGTGTGACATTGATCTTATTCTTCTTATGTTCTCTCCTGGTGGCAAAGCTTCCTTATGTTGCGGTAGAAGAAGGTAATGTTTTTTGTGTCTTGTTTTCTTCCTCAAACATAATCAGTGTTGTGATTTGTTGTCTGATTACGGTTTGTTTATTGGTTTTCAGTAGCATTGAAGAGGTGATTGCTAAGTTTTCTCAAGTAGCACCTGAGGAAAGAACAAAAAAGTTTGTCTATTTATCTTTAGATTATATGTTTCTTTCGTCGTTGTTCACTTGTTTTATACTCATTGGTTTTTGCATTTTGTAAACAGGAAGGTCGAGAGTCTTGAAGTAAGTTTTTTTTACACAAGCAAGAACAAGTCTTAGTTTGTTTGGTTACTGATTCAGCTGTTTGTGTGTGTTTGAAAGCTCAGACCTTGAAGAAAACTTTCCTGAAGTTGGATCACAATGTAAATATACGAGAACTTATTGCCTCAAGGTGAGTAGGAGAACACAGTTTATCAAGAAATCTTTTCACAAGAAAACTTCATACACTAACTTTTGTTTTTCTACTTCTATGGTTTCAGTAATTCAACAACAGAGGTATTCACTTTAAGACTCTTGTCTCGCGTCTAAGCCTAGAACTTTAATAAACCCGCATTTTTCCCCTCAGGACTTGAGTACTCAAGCAAGTATCCTGCAAGCTAGGATATCTGATATACATGGAAGATTAAGGTAAAGATCCGTCTGAAGTTGATGATTCTGTTTTGTTCGTACTTTTGTTTCATACTTGTTTGTATCATCTTCTGCAGTTATTGGACAGAACTCGATAAGATAAACAACGTTGACCACTTGGGACAGCTCGAGATTTCCATCAGGCAGTCTCTTGATCAATTGCGTGCGCATAAGGTACCATTTGTTATAAGAAAAGAATCATTTCGACTTCACTTTCATCTGCAACTCAAAAACTTTTGGTTGATAGGAACATTTGGGGCAGCAGCAGCAGCAGCAACAAGCAATGCAAATAGAAAACGCAAACTTTGTTAAAGATTGGTCTACCTGCTCGGTAATGATTCTTCTTTTGATCTCTCACTCAAAACAACCTGAATCTTGAATCCACGACTTAAAAACTTTTTCAGTTGCAAGATGGGATTGAGATTCCTTTAGAACAACAGCTTCAATCTATGTCATGGATTCTTAATAGCAACACCACCACCAATATTGTCACCGAGGAACACAATCCAATCCCTAAGAGGTTAGCTAAAGCTCTTCACATTCTTCTTCTTTTACTTCTGCGTCATTTCTTAAATCAAATCTCTGTGTTTACTTACTCTAAAGGGAAGTCGAATGCTCTGCGAGTTCTTCATTTGGGAGCTATCCAGGCTACTTTGGAACAGGGAAGTCCTCGGGTCAAGAAACAAGCTTTCTTGATGAATTAACAACCACTACCAACGAAGACATGAAACCACAAACAAACTTGCAGCAGCAGCAGTTCACTAATAATAACAACATTATCTCATACAATCCTAATATGCAGAATGATCTGAAACACCACCAACAAACGTATCCTTCTCCTCCTCCTCCTCTTCCTCATCCTCATCCTCCGGTTTTTAACTTCCCAATGAACCAGAAAGAGTATCATATGAATGGATTCTTCGAAGCACCACCACCACCTGGAACTTCTGCTTACAACAACAACAACCAGGAAAGGTTTGGTTCTAGCAGCAGCTCACTGCCTTGCTCAATCTCCATGTTAGACGAATACCTATTTTCCCAGGTATAAAAAAGCAAAATTGACACATTTTTTCTGGTCTCTGCTAACATCATCGAAATCAACTCAAACGATCTAAGATATGTTTTTCCTTATTATATTAGATGCAGCAACCGAACTGAGAGAGAGATTTGATGTATGATGATAGAACATCTCAATGAAGAAGAAGACACCAGTACTATTTTTTTTGTTCAGAACCAGCAGGAAGTAAAACAAAACACTTGCAGGTTTCTGAACTGGTTCCTAGAAGAAGCAAAACCAGTGGTGGATTCTGGTAGATTGCAACCACCCCCACACGATACATGTTTTTTTTATATTCTTCAAAATTAGATGTTTTGTGTTGATTTTTTTCTTCTTTTTTCTTTTGGTCCGGCAGATATGTTTAGTGTGTAAGGCTGTCAAAGTAACGCCATGACGGCCAAAGATGATGAGAAAACTCTCTATTCTTCCCCTTCCTACAAAACTAAAACTATAGCTGTATCTTTCCTTCTTTTTTCATTCTTTGTAATACAAAAAAACAAACGATGTTTATTAATTACTTTAAACAAAAGCATTTATATGTACATATGGCTTTGTCTTGTGCATGCATGGCATCTTCTATTTGTACTCGCTTATGTTATCTTACAAGACACATTCAGAAGCATCCGTAGGCTGGGCAAAATACCGACCTGAAATCCAAACTGAAGCTGATACGATATATGTAAAATATCCGAACTGATTATGTTGTGGAGTTATCAGATATTATGTATTATCTGAAGTCAATCAATTTGCGTAGGTGAATATTCGATTTTTTAATAAAAAAATCCAAATTTAAATTCGAATAAATATTTGAAAATCTAAAACAATATTTAAAATTAGTATCTGAAACCTAAATAATTAACTCAAATACTCAACTAAATTTTATGTAATATTTTATTTTAGTCATGCATTGTTTAATTATATATATTGTACATTAAATTTTATGTAATTTTTGAATTTTAGGTAATTTTGTATAGTATTTTCAATTTAAAAAAAAAACGAAATCAAATGGTATCCAAAAATTCCAATTTGATGTCCAAGTTTTAAATAAAGGCCCATAATGGGCCCATCTTAAGAACCTTAAGTTAGCTCAATTCCGACGAACTTGTCCTAAACAATCACGCAGCAGAACACATCGCACTCCTCCGATTCACCAGGAACAAATCTCCCACCAGAAGAAGAATCCCTCACTTCTCGGATCTCTCTCTCTTTTATTCTCCATTCGAAGCAAGTTTCTTTACGGAATTTGGGTAAGGAAAAGCTCTGTGTAATCAATGGAGACAGCGACGCAGCCACAACAGGGCCAGCCGCCTCCAGTTTCTGAGAAGCTGAATCCGGAACTTGTGCAGCTTCTGAATTTAGAGTCTGTAAAGACACGAGCCGACAGCTTGTTCAAGGCTATTTCTAGGATCCTTGAAGATTTCGACGCTTATGGTCGAACCAACACTAGTCCTAAATGGTTTGTTTGTGGGAGTGGTTTTGTCTTTTTTTCTTTCTTGTGTGTCTATATGAAAAAGTTGTCTGAATGAACAGAGAGATTCTTTTAACAGGCAGGATATTCTAGGACAATACTCTATGGTGAATCTTGAGCTCTTTAACATTGTGGAAGAGGTGAAGAAAGTCTCCAAAGCCTTTGTTGTTCTTCCAAAGAACGTCAATGCTGAGAATGCTCAAAGTATGTTCCTTTCTTAATAGATGTTTTGCTTCGAAAATCAATGTTCAAGAAATAGAAAACCCGCCTAAACCGAGTTTTAGAACACTGAATCTTGAATCTGATGAAATGGTTTTGTGTGATGTTCAGTTTTGCCGGTTATGTTGTCTTCTAAGTTACTTCCGGAGATGGAAGCTGATGACAACGTCAAGAGAGAGCAGTTGCTTCAAGGCGTTCAGAATTTGCCTGTACCTATGCAGATTGAAAAGCTAAAGGTGTGAGAGTTTGTATGTATTTTTTTTTGTTCATGTAGGTTTTTAGGACTTTTTTTTGGCTGCTAAAGATCGTTTCCTTTACTAGGAGAGGATGAACTTGATTGCACAAGCTTGTGAAAATGCTGAGAAAGTATTAGCAGATACTCGTAAAGCCTATGGATTTGGCGCCCGTCAAGGCCCATCTATGCTTCCAACTATGGATAAAGGTCAAGTTGCAAAGATTCAGGAGCAGGAGAGCATGCTACGAGCAGCTGTAAATGACGGTGCAGGTAAGAGATATCACTTCTCCTTTTTGACATTTATTGATCGGTAAGAATCTCTAATCTTTGGTTTTGCTCAATTCCATCTCGTTTGTTTCAAGGAGCAAGACTACCTCCTGACCAGAGACAGGTAACCACTGCACTTCCCCCGCATCTGGTAGATGTGCTATTCGTCAACGACGCAGGTAGAAAGTTAACCCTACAAGCTAGGCTTCTTTTGCTCTATATCTACAATCAGTAACATTCTGGCGGTATTGATGAGTTTGAAATTTTCATTTAGGCAAGAATGCATTACCTGTGGCAGCAAACAACATCAACAGTCAGGGTAATATGATGCAGGTTCGTTTATGCATCATATTTTGAGTGTTATGTTAGAATCATTGTCTATGGAGGCTCATGTCTTTTGAGTGTTTTTTTAAGGTCTCTGGAACACAATTTATGGGAAGATCAGCTGCATCTCCATCTAATACCAACTTTGATACCACACGATCTCCCTTGCCATATTCCAATTCTCCTCAATCTACGGGTATGCTTAATGCCCCTTCGCCTCAGCAACAACAGCTTCAACAACAGCAGCAAAGGTCGAAATTAATGCAGTTGCCTCAACATCAACAGCAACTACTTGCACAACAACAACAACAACAGCTCAGGCAATCTTCTATGCAAGGATTGGGTCAGGTAGGCATTGACGTGTGCCATTCATAGAACATTGATAGTTCTTCACTTACCTTACTGTCATTTGTTAATTTGGATATTTGCTATAAACTTTGTATAGAGTCAGATGCCCTCACTTCACGATTTGCAAGCTCAGCAGAAGTTTCAGTCGGTAAGTTCCTGTACTAGTTTTTAACTTACCTTACTGTCATTTGTTATTTTCTTTTTACTCTGTTTAGTTTAAGATTGTGTTTGATTTACCAGTTACATGGGCAACAACAACATCAAATGCCATATTCTCAGTCAATGGGTCACCAACAATACCAAGCTAGACAGCTCTCAGGTGGACATATTCAGCATGGCATGTCTCAAGGACAGCTCAATCCAGCTATGAACCGTCACTTGAACCAGTTTTCAGGTGGAGCAAATAGTGCAATGTTTACATCTGCACAAGGCTCCCCAAGTAGCCAGATGGTGAGTCACCTCTCTTCAAAGATCCTTAGTTAATAACCAATTATCTACTTTTTCGCTTATTTGGTTTCGGTGTTGGATTAATGCTTAAATTATAGATACCAAACATGTCATCTATGCAATCTCAGACACTTAATCCTAGGATGCAGGTTAGCTCAAAAACTCCTTCTAGTCACTAAGCTCTTTGAAAGATTAACATGTTTCCTAAATAACAGTGAACAAGTCTTAATCTGATGTGTCTTGATCTTTGATTGTTCTCAGCAGTATGGAGTTTCGGGTACAAATCCCCAAAGAGGCCATGCGTCTCAAATGTTGGGTGACCAGAGTAAGAAGTTTTCTAAACTCTCTAAAACATGCTTTCTTACACTGGAACCGCTCACACTCTTTTCTCCCATTGCCGTTTCTTGCAGTGTTTAACAGCAGTGGAATGATGCAAACTCAACAGTCGCAGCAACCACAACAGCAACAACAACAACAGCAGCAGCAACAGCAAGGAGGCTATGGAAATATGCAAACCAATCAGCAGAATCTACAGCCTAACATGTTGCAGAATGCACAACAAAGACACCAAAACCCTCAATAAAACCTCCATTTTTCTATGACTTGGGCTTGTAATAGGACCCTTTTCCAAATTGTGGTTATTAACGTACCAGTATGGGCCTGGCCAGTTCTCAATTTGAAAAACTAGGTTTATGTTGATCGGTAAAGAATCCTTTTGGCTTTTGGGATCATTAAATATTTGAAAAATACAAACATACAAATATATCTTAATAAGTTGGAAATTCATACCAAAATCATAGAAACAAAAATGTAACTTAAAATTAAATAAATCTGTTTTAATATCGTAAGATGTTTTCAAATTGAGTAATTCCCTTAGATAGCCTCTTTTAGTTTGTTTGTCACAAAAATAGTTTTTAAGGAATAAAGTGACCAAAATGTTTTTTTTAGAAGCTAAAAAATTCATTTATATGCATTTATACCCCTAGGGTTAATTAATTTGGACTTTAGGGGTTTAGAGTTAAGGGGTGGGTTTGGGGTTAGATTTTCAAATTTCAAAAAAAAATTAAAAAAAAATCAAAATTTCAAAAAAAAAAAGTCTATTTTGGTCATTTTATTTTTTGAGGGCTATTTTTGTGACAAAAACTTAAAAAGGACTATTTTTGTGACAAAAACTTAAAAAGGACTATTTAAGAGAATTGCCCTTTCAAATTCCTAAACCAATAAATTAGACAAAATTATAGTTGCAACTGAATTGTTAATTTTTGTAATGGAATGATATAGAATGACTTATTCCATTATTTTCAAAGTTTTTTTTATCATTTAACTTAAAAGGAATAGAATATTCATTGTATCAATTCCACAAGATTTAAAACATTCATTTACAAATTTAATTATGAATGAATAAAATAAGGGCAATTTTCTTAAATAGCCCCTTTTTAGTTTTTGTCACAAAATAGCCCTCAAAAAATAAAATGACCAAAATAGACTTTTTTTTTTTTTGAAATTTTGATTTTTTTATTTTTTTTTTGAAATTTGAAACCCTAACCCCAAACCCACTCCTTTACTCTAAACCCTAAAGTCCAAATTAATTAACCCTAGGGGTATAAATGCATATAAATGAATTTTTTAGCTTCTAAAAAAACATTTTGGTCATTTTCTTACTTAAAAGTTATTTTTGTGACAAGCAAACTAAAATAGGCTATCTAAGGAAATTTCTCATAAAATAAACATATCTCAACTTTAATTTAATTTTGTTCTATGCATTTTGATTCCGTTAATTATATTTCCTGATTACTATTTACCGCCTGTCTCGATTATGATACCACAATGTTAGATTCTACTTTTAGTTTTCGACAATTTCTTACCTTGATTCCACTCTCTGTTAATTTTTTTGTTATTTATTTTCTGACATCTAATAATCTATGTGGTTATTAGTGTTTCTATTTATAATATATGGTTTTGGCTCAACATCGCATTATATATGGTTCATTTATGTTTACATTATAGTCTTCCGTTGAAAAAAAAAATATATCGGTTACCATTTACGGAGTTACCGATTAAAACGAAATACACATTGGAGATACAGATGAATGACATCTAACCAATGATAAGACGAGCCTGGTGTAATAAACACGTGAACGCTACCAATCATATAAGTCCGTGACATAACTAGGTCACAGCCAGTGACGTTTATAGTCATATAAATTAATTTTCTTTCCTTTAATTTCTATCTTCTTCTTCCTCCTCTTCTCACAACTTTTTAAATTTATTAACAGATCTGGTGGAATTTAATCTCTTGACCCCACCCACCACTGGATCTCTCTCTCTCTATATATATACATATTCATCAGTTTCACAAAGTAAACCGAAACACAGGATCCATCAATCATGAAGAATTGTGAGCGAATCGCTAATCTCGCTCTCGCAGGTTCTCTCCTTTACGTTTCACCCAATTCCAATTGTTTACCAATTTCGCTTACTTCGACCCCTTTCTGGGTTTTGATTCCGATCGGTTTTACAATGGTTGTGATTGTCTCATTTGGTGATTTCCTTAAGAAATTCGCTAGCTTTCCGGTTTGATTGGTTACTCAGTTTTGTGATTACACTAGCTGTTACGGATCAATCGGGTTCATCTAGGGTTTAGAATTGGTGGGTTTGATTGATTGTGTTCAAAAATTGAAGCTTTTAACTTTTGGGTTTTCAGGATTGACGGTGGCACCACTTGTTGTGAGGGTGAACCCAAACTTGAATGTTGTTCTTACTGCATGTCTCACGGTTTACGTGGGTTGCTTTCGTTCTGTGAAGGATTCTCCTCCAACTGTAAGAGCATGCAATCAGAGAATGTGTTATGTGAACAGTTCTTTGTGAAACTATTCGATCTAAGTTGTTTTGTTTTGTTTTGTTTGGAATGGTGTAGGAGACGATGTCTAAAGAGCATGCTATGCGTTTCCCATTGGTTGGAAGTGCTATGCTTCTCTCACTTTTCTTGTTGTTCAAGTTTCTCTCAAAGGACTTGGTTAATGCTGTGCTCACAGCTTACTTCTTTGTTCTTGGGATCGTCGCTCTTTCGTATGTCTCGTGTACCTTGGTCAAGTCATGGCTTGTCCTTTTTTTTTTACTAATACAAAACTATGTGTGTTTTGCAGGGCGACGTTGTTACCTGCCATCAGCAAGTTTCTGCCAAAACCATGGAATGATAATCTTATCGTCTGGCGTTTTCCTTATTTCAAATGTATGTAACTAAAGTTCGCTTTCTTTGGTAGCCTTTTTCTCTCTTTATAGTTGGATTTGATTTTGGTTTATTTCAACCTTTTTTCTTAAAACAGCTTTGGAGGTAGAGTTCACAAAGTCCCAAGTTGTCGCGGGAATCCCTGGAACCTTCTTCTGCGCGTGGTATGCTTGGAAAAAACATTGGCTGGCCAACAACATCCTTGGCCTTTCCTTCTGCATTCAGGTTTACTTCCTTTCCATTCTCAGGAATATATATAGTACAATAAACTATGCTGCTTCATTATCAGAACTTATTATTTTAACTTTGGAATCACTGTCATTTATGTTGTTGTTGTGTATCTTCTTCCTTATTAACGATGCGGCCAATACAGGGAATTGAGATGCTTTCTCTTGGATCATTCAAGACTGGTGCCATCCTTTTGGTAAGAATGAAACATCTGATTTGCATCTTATGAATGATAATATTCTTGAAAAATCATTTTGAATGTTTGTTTATAACCTGACTTGCAGGTTGGACTGTTTTTCTATGATATCTTCTGGGTTTTCTTTACTCCAGTTATGGTCAGTGTTGCCAAATCCTTTGATGCTCCGATAAAGGTTAGTAAAAAATGTCTCAAAAGTAGATAAACCAGAATCTATTTGATTTGTTCTTGGTAGTTTTTGTTAGTGATCTCATTGCTGCAATTTATTTTTTTAGCTTTTGTTCCCTACGGGCGACGCTCTAAGACCCTATTCTATGCTTGGGCTTGGTGATATTGTCATTCCGGGTATGTCCACTAGGAACAATGTTTAACTCAATATTCTTTGGATCATGTTTTTGGATAAGACACATTAATTTGTGTTTTTCTTTAGGTATTTTTGTTGCACTGGCTCTACGGTATGATGTGTCAAGACGTAGTCAACCAAAATACTTCACAAGTGCATTTGTGGGATACGTTGTTGGAGTTGTCCTCACTATTGTAGTCATGAACTGGTTTCAAGCAGCACAGGTCAGTTTTTTTTTTATGTGTCTTAATTGTTGTGATTCACTATTGCAACCTATTTAAAGGTTTTTACTGGTGATGGGAAGTTTTCAGCCTCAAAGTCTTTATAGATTGATCTGATGGGCTTGTGGTTTGTCTCTGTTTCAGCCTGCTTTGTTATACATTGTCCCAGCCGTTATTGGGTTCTTGGCTTCTCACTGCGTTTGGAACGGTGACATCAAACCGGTTTGTTTTCTTTTATTACCTTTTTGGTTTTAGTTGTTGCAGATTTAGTCAAATGCTTATGGATTGTTCTACTTTGCAGTTGTTGGCGTTCGATGAATCATCTAAGAGTACTGAGGAAGAGGTTAGTAAGACTCATGAAGAATGAAGAGACAGTGGAGAACGAAGGGAAGAAGAGTTATATTTATACACATAGATGTGTTTTTATATTGTATGGAAACAAAGAAGGAAAACAATTTTTTTTTTGTTTCCAGTGATCATCAGTCAGTCCCTTCAAAATGGTTCACCCTTTTTTGTTCTTTTTAGATATTTTCAGACATCATTTTCGCAAAGACTTGTGTAAGTTATAAAGTTACAACAGGTTTCGTTTTTTTACTTATGAAGATATATTAGCCAGGTTTACTTTTGACTTGTGTTTATGTTCGTCCTATGTACATTTTGATAAGGAGGCTGTTAAATCTTCGAGTATAAGTCCATGAATGAAAGATTATATACAGTGGCATGTTGTAATCTATGCTTTATAAATTGGTTTTCAAGATTCTAAAGAGAAAGATTGAAGTAGCTCCTTCTTGACGATGTTGAGCAGAATTAGTGTGCACTTGAAAATGTATTGTTAGTGACAGAACTGATAAAAAACGGCCATCACAAGACAAATATCCTCCTACAATGTGCTTCGAAGACTGATTCTATACATCGAGAATTGTGTATATATATAATCATAAATTATGCATAGAAATTATGATGTTATTTCAAGAGAATATCAAAGGAAAACATAAGTTTTTAATTGCTGACCAGTGCAAAATAATACTCTCTTCGTATCAATTTAAGTGATATTTTAATAAATTTATTTTGTTTCATTTTAAGTAAATTTTCAAGTTTTAATATAAAAGATAAATATAGTTTGAAGTTTTTGACTATTTATATTTTGCAATATAATTTTCTATTGATTGAATTAATTATAATTATTGTTATTTTTAGGTAAATGGGATTTTTTTTTATTGTTTGTTTCTGGATTTAATAAAAAGTATTTTTTATATAATTTTTTAAATAAAAAAGGAAAAATTTAGAGAAACTATTTTTGTTTTTTACAAATGGTGTTAAATTTCAGAGAAATCCATTGATTTGGTTATCCTTTAGTCCAAACACCATATTAGGGAACCTTTCCTTTAGTGAAACTAAAACTACCAACAAAAGTCCAATATGCATCATAAAATCGAAGCCCATTAATGGTAGCGACAATGCGTGTCAACTTCATAGAAAAACCCCTCCCTTATTAACCCAACCACAACAATCTTCCAATCTTTCCTAACCATTCTCAGCTCAGCTCGTCTTCCTCATCTCGATTCCTAGGGTTTCTTTATTTTGTCTTCTCTCTTTCTCTCTGCAGAGAGGAAAGACGATCAAGAGGTCAAATCTTCTGGTAGGTTCGCCGTCACGATGTCGATTCTCGATCGCGCTATTCAATTTCGTGTTATTCTTTTTCTTTTTTCGTGCTTGCTTGCTGATTCAATTGTTCACTAACTCATTACAGTTGAAAATCAGATACGTTCACAAGACATGTATTCTTCAAGAGGGAGTGGTGGCTACGGTCAACAGCCCTACGGTTCGCAATCTGGTTATCCCCAGAATGTAAGATCAATTCACGCATCGAGATCTCATCTTTTTTCCACTGAGTTTGATATGATTGATGAGTTTTACTGAATCTATGGCTAATTGGGGGGTTATATTATCATGTAGCTTGGATCTGGTTATCCAGGAAGTTCCGCCAGTGGCGCAGAAGGAGGTTCTCAGATTCCCTTGAGTTCTCGCCTTCCTTCAGGTGCTCCTCAGGAGACTGACATTGGTGGCTACAGGTCTCATTTATCGACAGCGAGTCAATACGGAACGCAGTACGGGTCGTTGTATGGAACAACTTCTCTTACCAGCTCTCAGCCTTTAACCACAAAAGGCGTTGGCTCATCAGCCTTGGATAACCGCTCGGGGTATGTCCCCACTCTGCCAGACTCCCCAAAGTATGCTTCTGGAAGCTATTTGTCTTCCTCTGCCCATGGTTATGGTCAAAAGGAGGACGATTTGTATTCGGATAAGCTGTCTGGTTACGTCCCCGTTGACAGAAGGCAGTCAAGTGCTTATCTTGGTAGGGAGTTGCAAAATGAACCAGCTGCTCGGTATGCTGATTCATCTAGTTTTGGTCGTCAGGTGCGCTCACTCTCATAGCTATTAGAATATCTTATGACTTTGGTTTATTTCTGTCTAGTGGCGTTACTCATTACTGTTATGATTTTGGCAGACTGATTTGTATGATCGCATTGATCAAGCATCACTCCTCCGGGGAGAACAATTATTAAAAATGCAGTCGCTTCATACCACTTCTGCTGATGGAGGTGTCAGGTATTTTTTTCCGATGATGTATTCTTCTGTGGTATAATTTGTTCAGAAATATTGTATTTCTGGTACCTTTGTGATCTGTATTATGTTTCTGTCTGGACGGAAACTATGTTTTTCCTAGATTTGTGTTATAAAGCTACTGTAGGTTCCTGTGTAAAATTGCAATAACCTTTGAAGAAAGTTTTATCTTATTGCACTGAGTAGCAAACATTTCTGGCAGACAAGCTGATTATCTTACAGAACGAAGTTCTACTGTACGCCATTCTGACCAAGAAGCTATGCATTATGGAAGAAGGCTCGAGTCTGATCCTCATGGGCTATCATCACTACACGGCACATCTTCTTATGCAAGCCAACATACCCCATCGCTATTAGGAGCTGCTCCTCGGCGAAACTTAGATGACTACATTTATCTTGAGAGTTCTTCAAATCCTGGTTATGGCGTCAGTTTACCTCCAGGCAGGGATTATGGTACTGGGAAAGGCATCCTTACTGCATCATCTCTGGACTTGGACTACCCTGGTGGTATGCTGGCTCGTGGTGGTCCTCGTGTTGATGATCTCCGGAAAGATGACCGCGCAAGTTATCTTAGGGAGTTTGAACTAAGGGAAGAAGAGCGTCGCCGTGAGAACCTGCGTGCCAGAGATAAGGAGCGAGAACGAGAGAGGGATCGCGAACGTAATAGAGAACGAGAACGAGAGCGGGAGAAGGAACGAGAAAAGCAAAGAGCTAGAGACAGGGAAAGGGACCGCATATCTGAGCGACGGGAGAAGGAAAGAGAAGATGAAAGAGAACGTGATCGAAAACGCGCTCTCGAAAGAAAACGTGATCGGACTCCAACAGCAAGAGCTACGTCCAGGGACCCAAAGGAGCGGACTCCAGTGCCGAAAGCTGTTTCTAGGGATGCACGTAGTTCCTCTTTGCGGCGGGATGCACAACATCGTGAAGCATCAATTAGGTTTCTTTTTTTATCTATGTCACGCTCTTCATCTGGAATGCAGGAGTTTATGTTGCTTCTTCACAAGACACTAACCTTATTTCTGTTAATACCTGAAGGCGTCCTTCACCGATAAGGCCAGTTCGGAGAGATTATGTCTGCAAGGTAACAAGTGTTCCAAGAAATTCCTCATTCAGTGATGTTTTTGCAAACTCCTCCGGGTTACCTCATCTTCCTTTCCATTTCTGCATTCTCCTTGCTTTCTTATCGATTGACTTCCAATTTCAGCTTTCTCTTTCCTTTCCTCCTTTACCTTTGGTTATTATACTTCCTATTTCCTTCTGACATCATGTCACCTTGTGGTATTATTTTGCCTGCCTTTTGAACTCAGTCTGACAAATATCTAGTTGCATAATCCTCGCACAAAGTGCTATGTTTTCCTGAGTTGGGTATTATTTGGGAGGGAAGTTTTGCAACCTGATATATGGTTCGTGGTCTCTAGTTAATTTTCCTGATTGCGATTTTTTGTCTTTTGGACTTGGAAAAGTTCACAAGGATGAAATAATGGATGTTATTTTTCGTGGATAAGACACTTTATGGTGACAGGAATGAGAATGGCAGAGTTACCTGCCCTTTGTATCCTGAATAATGCAATGATTAAGACCAATGTGCATAATTCGTTATTTGATGATTGTGTGACTTGTTTGCAGGTTTTATCCTCACGATTGGTTGACATGGAGAGGGATTACGTGACACTAGATAAAATATATCCAAGGCTTTTTGTGCCTTCTGAGTTTTCGAAGGTATCTGTTTTGTCTATCTGCCAATAATTTTCTAATCCTTAGGAGATTACTAAATGATGGCAAACCTTAATATATATTTCAGGTTGTGGTGAACTGGCCGAAACAAAAGCTTACCCTTTCGATGCATACTGCTGTGAGGTGAATTGATTCTGCTTTCTTGTTTGCAGTTTGTCAGTCTCAGGATTTTAATTCTTTTCAAGCAGTTTAAATAGATCATATTTTTGTTTCCCTTGCGGAGCCATATCAGAGCCAAATTTTGTGGATTCACTTTTGCTTTATTTTATATATAAGTTAAAAGATTTGTAAGTTTAACCATCTTTTATTGAGGACGGCAGTTTTGAGCATGATTACATTGAAGATGGTGGAGTTGATGTGAAACATACGCCCACAAAGTCTTCAGCTGTGAAAACTGAAGGAAAGACTGTTTGGAATGCCAAGGTGGGCTGGTTTTTCTTTCTCTCAATAAGTCTTCAACCTCTTTGATTGTGTCTTTTCACAGTTTATCATCACTGGCATTGTTCCCGATTCTGTTGAAAGCACTTTGCTCATGTGTAATGCGTTTCTCTGTTGTTCAGATGATTTTGATGAGTGGCCTGAGCAGGACTGCTCTGGAAGATCTTTCTTCAGACAAATTATTTGAAGACCGTATACCTCATATTTGCAACATATTAAAATTTGCTGTTCTTAAAAAAGATTATTCGTTGATGGCGACTGGTGGTCCTTGGGATCCCACAGATGGCATGGACCCATCAGTTGATCAGTCTTCCTTAATCACGACAATGCTGAGGTGTGTTTCTTCTCTTATTCGTTTTTGTCATTCTTTTCTACCTTTTATTCGTTGTCTGAGGCATGAGAGGTCTTTTGCGTTGCAGACACACAAAGGATAAGCTTCATCTTGATCTGAGCAACTGCCGTCACTGGAATCCATTTCTTGAGGTAGGTTTGACCTCTCGTAGCGTAAGACTGCATTGAGATGTTTAAAAAGTGGGAACGTCATAGTAGAGTATCCTTCATCTTAAGACCGTTGAAGATCATATGAAGCTTATTAGTGGTTGCTTTATTTATAAATGTTTTCTTTATTTTATGAAATATTTTTTCTAACTGTCTTAAATGGAAGATTTGGTATGAATTGCTTTGCCAACTTTGTTAACTTGTATGGTAGCTTCAGTATAGATATATACAAAGCTAACCAAGCTTTGTTTTGGCTTTTTTTTTTTGTCATTTACAGATACATTATGACAGAGTTGGTGCGGATGGAGTTTCTATCTTCAAAGAGATCACTGTACTATTTGTCCCTGATTTATCAGAATGTCTTCCTTCATTTGACGCTTGGAGAACCCAATGGTTGGCACACAGGAAAGTTCTTGCTGAGAGAGATCTACTACTTTCTCAGGAGGCTAAGAAAGATGTCACTGTAGCAAAGGGCAGTGATAGTGCCGGTGAAGTAGCCAAGGATGCGGAGAAAAAGACCACAGGAACTAAGAAGATGGTGAAAAAGATTGTTAAAAGGGTTGTTAAAAAGCCTGTCAACGATGGAAAGGCAACTGGTAAGAAAGATGAGAAGTCGGATGAGAAGGATGTTCCTGAAAAGGTTGCCATTTTAGGTGATAATCTAGGGGAGAGCTCAGATCCTAGTGCTAAGGCTAATGAGCAGACTCCTTCAAAGACAATTGTAAAGAAAAAAGTTATCAAAAGGGTGGCTAAAAAGAAGGTTGCTGAAGTAGACAATAACATGGACGGTGACTTGAAGAATAATGGAGACAACGATGAGGAAAAGGTAGTTGAGGCAGAGAAGAAAACTCCTGATTCAGGTAGTATGGAGATGAAATCTCCAGCAGAAAAGAAAGAAGTGAGTGCCTCCAAAAATGTGGAAACAAAACAGAAGGCTGGATCTCCAGATACTGAGAAAAAGGAGGGCGCTTCGAGTTCAACGAAGAAGGACAATAAGTCAGGCGAAGATAAGAAGGTTGAAAAGAAACACAACTCAGTGACCCAATCTGAGGGCAAAAAGGTTGATGAGAATAAGGCAAAAGAAAAAACTACCGAGAAAGAGATTAAAGAAAGTGGTGGAAAAGATGAGTCCAGAATACAAGTGAAGGATAAGAAAAAGTCTGACGAACCTCCTCGGCCAGGATTTGTTCTACAAGTGAAACGGAACAAGGACTCTAAGGTAGGTGACAATAACTCAAAAGGTTTCAGGTTACATTTGGTAATAACCATATCATCGTCGCAGCTTTCACTTATTTTGAGTTCTTTCTTTTTAGCAGTTGCGTTCACTTTCGGTCTCCCTGGACTCGCTCTTGGATTACACTGACAAGGATGTTGATGAGTCATCATTTGAGGTTAGTCTTTTTCCTGTGTGCTTACTGCTTTGCTTTGCATGTTTCCATTGTCTTTCTTAGCTAACTCAATGTACGGTTTTTGTTATAGCAACTGAACTACTAAGTTTTCATCAATATAATGTTATCTTCTTGCAGCTTTCATTGTTTGCTGAATCGCTGTTCGAGATGCTACAGTATCAAATGGGTACTCGTATCTTAGAATTTCTCAAGGTTAGTTTGTAACTGAGTTATGATGTTTTGTTTTTGAGCTACCTGAACTGTTTTCTTACACTTCTTTTTTCTTCTTGGAAGAAATTACGTGTAAAATTTGTGAGAGAGAGAAACCAACGAAAGAGGCGTCAGGAAGAGTTATCTGCTAAGCAAAAGGAAGCAAAAGCACAAAATAAGCGTCAAAAGACTGACAACGAAACCACGGTTATAACTGAATCTGTTCCTGAGAAGGATGACAAGAACAATTCAGCCAAGGAAACGGTAGCAAACACTGTAGACACTAAAAAAACTACCGGTGATGAAGCTGCTACAATGGAAGTGGATAACCAGGACGAGGAAGATGAGGAGGATGAAGAGATTGATGAAGACCCAGAGGAAGACCCTGAAGAGGATCCTGAAGAAGACCCTGAGGAATGCGAGGAAATGGACGATGAAAATCCCGAGGAAGAAGAAACTGGTGAAGAGGTATGATTTACATGATTTGCTTTGCAGTTTTCAACTTGTTGGATCCTATTATCATAAGTTCTATTTTAGCCAACAAGAATGTTCTCTTCATCAGTCTTTGTCCATTTGTTCCATGTCTCTTGTTCAGCCGAAGAAGAATGAAGAAAACAGTGAGAAGACTAGTGGCACTGTTGCTGTTCCTATAACTGATAGAAAAGAAGAGAAAGGTTCTGTCGTGGAGAAGACTGATTCCAAATCTGCTGAGATCAAACCCAAGTCTGAGTCAGACAAGCACAGGAAGCAAGAGGAAGGAACATCTGATGCACCAAAAAGAGAAGAAACGGTTGATAAAGAGTTGTTGCAGGTAGAAAATCCGCTTCGACTTTTATAATGTCTTATTTAGCTTTTGTTGGTGCTAAAGCCTTTGTTCATTGCTTCTTTTGACTCAGGCTTTCAGATTCTTTGACCGTAACCAAACAGGCTATGTTAGGGTAAGAAGAAGCTTAAGTCTATCTTCCTAAAATTGTCATCTCATTATCTCTCCGAATGATTATGTAAATACCGTTTACGTTTTCTTTTCTCAGGTTGATGATATGAGAACAACTATGCACAGCTTGGGAAAGTTTCTATCTCACAGAGAAGTCAAGGTAAAATAGATTTCTCCATACCTGAGTTTGTCAATCATTTTAACAAAGATATACATCATTGAATCGAACTGTTTCTGTGTCTTTTTGATCTTGGCAGGAATTTGTGCTGAGTGCTTTGTTAGAGAGCAACACTGGAAGAGACGATCGTATTTTATACAATAAGCTTGTTAGGATGCCGTTATAGAGAGAGAGAGAGATGATATTAATAATGGCCGTCTTGTTTAGTTTGTTACCGCTTGGGAACTTCCCGAGAAATGTTTTTCCTCAAAATTATTTAGAGACTATTGTGCAATAAAATCTGCTTCGTCCAATATTCTTTTTGTTTCTTTGGAATATTATTTCGTCCAGAATTCTGTTAAAAGGCTAACTTTTGGTTGATGGAGGAAGAAGAGCATGGAGCTCCTTTTAACTACCAAGAAAATCAGAGCGTGAGCAGCCAAAGCTCAAGAAGTGGGTCTGCCCAGTTTCCTCATTGATTAGAATTGTCAATACTTTTCGCAGAACCACTTCAGGATGCGTTACTCTGTCATGAAGCCGTAGATAACAAGACTACTAGACAACTGCTTGGTGTAGGAGCAGCTGAGAAAGCTAAGATAATTAACTGACCCATTGGATAATTCGACCCGCTCATAAGCAACCTACCATCCTCAAAATAACATAATTTGGGGGTTATGGAAGATTTAGCCTATGTAGCTTGACACTAATGGGTCAACAAGAAAATATATGGAGCTCAGGGCTCATTGAATCACTTTTATCATAAGTTTAAGAGGCTTTGAATACTAAGTCAAGAGAAGAGCAACAACATATATATATAGTGGGTCGATTAGGCTATAGTAGTTATATTACTATGGGTCCTCACAAGCCCAGTGTCTTACCACTCATAAGCGCGTGCAAGCCGATACACGACCATTTACATGGTTTTAAAACATTTTGATCAATCAAATAATCATGCAAGTTTTTTTCTTTTGACTAATATAATCATGCAAGTTGGTTAGGGCTAATTATGTTTATTGGGCAACGTGTTTACATTTCCAAATAGATTGCATGATGCGCATTTCATCTCTTTCTCTCGAGTTGCTTGGAAGTTGAGCTTGAGCGTACCCTTTTCTTTACTTCCACGCCTAGTAACTGTATATAATCATTAGTTAGTGTTACTTATTATGAATGATAGTCATAGAATCATATCAATGTCAATTTCTAAGTTGTTCATGATGGAACTTGACCTTCCAAAGCATATTATCACTCTTTACGTATATTGTAATATACATTTTAAATAAGATTCTAAAATCTACGGTAAGAAAAACGATTTAGATCTTTATCTGCAAAAGATTTTTGCAGATCAATCTGAAAACATATAGTATTTATCATTATGATTTCACACGGACAAATGAAAACAGATACTAATATTACTCAATTTTAGCCTAGGTTTTCAAACATTTTTTTTTTGTCGCGTGACAAAAATAATTTATCAATAAGGAAATTAAAATGAGTTACAAATATTTCTTCTGTTTTTCATGTTATCAACTATTTGACAAACTTCTTTAATTTTTCTTTGAAATTTGGTCTATTTTATTAATTTTCACTTTCTATTTTCTCGGAGATATCTACTGGTGTATCAATATTAAGGCGTTTGACATTGTCACAAAGCATAATAGTTTATTAATAATAAAAGAAGAAAACAATTAAATAAAAAATCCCCTACAACTTTCCACATTCAGTGGGAATAAACGACACCTTATCCTTTTCAAGATCATGAACTACATTAAAATTCTGCTGCTGAAAATTTCCAAAAATAGACATCCCATTAGATTTCCCCATAGCCAAACACAAAACGCCTGTACTAGGATCCTCCACCATGTAATTCTCCCCGGGAAGCTCCAAATCCGCACCCTTAAAATGAAAAACCAGCTTAGGAACAGCAATGTTCTTTGCCTCATAAGGTAACGTGTAGCACAAGTCAAGTCCTGTGGATCCTGATTCATCAACTGGTAAACTCATCCGAGAACTAAACTCCTTCTTCAAGGTATTAAACACAACCTCCTCTAGATACGTGATGGTCGTGCCAGAGTCTATGATCATACCTCCTGTTCCATCTTCAGCTAGCTCGAACATAGACTTCTCCATAGAAAGACGTTTTGATCCAACGGTGATGCCTTGTAGGTCAAGGTAATAGAAAGAAGGTCGACTAGGGTTTCGTAGCAAGGATATGGTTTTGGTGACTTCACCTTCTAACCTTCTATTGCTTTTGTTGACTATATCTGAGGCTAGAGATCCAATAAACAACGAGCTAGACGCTTCGGTATCATCAATAGAGGTTAAACAATAAGAGAACTTAGTCTCCTTGAGCTGAGTAATAAGCGAGAGTGGTCCACGACCAAGACCTACAACACCTGACCCTTGAGAAAACCCATCTCCTTCGTTCTCATCCCCACACCCAAACCCTATACCCGAAACAGAGTTTTCGCCACCGAAAGTGAACGTTTCCATGGCCAAGACCCCTCTTGTGGACGAGTAATCTCCATAAGTATACATATACTCACAAGCTCCTTCCTCTTGGTTACAACTAGACCGAGTCAAGGCTTCACAAAGACCAGAAGAGCATCCTATTTTTGAGTAAGAAGAAGACTTTTTCGGGTCGAAAATGGGAGTTGGTTGATGGAAACACTCGGAGCAAGGCTTGCATTGAGTCCATATAAGGTCACTTCCGGTATCTAATATAGCAGAGTATTTAACAAGAGGGTTTCCTATAGCTAAATCCATAAGAAACTCACCACTTCCACCATGAGTAGGTGCTTTGATGTTATTAGTATCATCAGGAACAGATGATACAGCTAGAACAGCTACAGCTCCTAACCTGTTTAACCTGTGGAATCCACGGGTGATCCCTCTTTGTATCTTTTGGATCTTTGTGAGGTTTTTACCGGAATCCACGTGTTGTAGACTTAACCGTAAACCGGATTTTGGAAGTATTGTTGGAGGAGGATGGTTGGTTAATGATTTTCTTGATGAAGAAAGGGCGATGAAACATGAGAAAATGATAAGAAAGAAAGGGAGTAACAAAGAAGAAGAAGAAGCCATGGTTTGTGTGTTGAGTGAGTGGATTGATGTGAGTTAAAAGTGTTAGTTAGTGTTTATATAAAGAGATTTACGGACACGAGAGAAAGAGTTGTAGAGTAAAGTTAGGCGTGTAAGAAGAATAGACATTGTAACTTGTTCCTACTTAAACTGAGGAGATGCTGTTTGAGAGATCCATTCACACAAGCAAGCCCTATTCTTACGTCTTTAGTTTAGAAAACTTTTGCAGCATTTTTTTCTCTCATCTAAAGTTATTGATAAAAACAAGCTATTACTATATGGGCCCATTGCTAACTAGATGAATGAATGTAATAAGATGAATGATATTCATGAAAAAAATGGAATATATTTATATCACTCCCTCCTTATCAAAATCAAAATTAGAATGGAATAATTTCTTTGGTTTTTTGTTTATTTTTTATTGTGGAATTGACTCAAGGTAAATAATATATTTTTGGCATTAATGAAATAAGTTATTGCACATCATTTCATTCCATAGAATATCAGTCTACTTGTAACTATAAAGTTTGCTAAAAAATATACTGAGACTGAATTTATCTAAATATATATTTGGTACGATAAACTAAAAGATTAAGAATTAGACTGCAACTGAATTGTAATTTTTTTAAATGAAATAATATGAAATACACTATTCTATTAATTCCTCAAAAGATTACCATTTATCTTAAGTAATATATTTTGTTTGTTACATTAATTCAACACAAAAATAAACAATTTTAAAAGAAATCATTCCAATACTATTTTGATCATAAATGAATGTAATAGATGTCTCCATATTCCTCCATTCATGTTTATTCCCTTCCTTTTTTGTCCCACTAGTTTCATTACATGTTTACCATTTACAGCTTTAGGTTACTGATAATATGAATTTAACTTTTTAAATTTGAAATTAAAATTTTAATTAACTTTTCAAAATATGTTGATAAAAACAAACAATTTACTACACTGACCCATTGTTAACTAGACCCACTAAAATGCCCCCATTAGATGTCTAGGAAAGAAACCACTCATAAGAAAACATCAACATCTTGGCAATTTAGTCCAAACATGAACATCCTATGTACTGTTTTGTCTTCAAGTTATGAGTTGTCAACAAGCTTAAGTCCCCAGCTTATATCCTCACAGTGTCTCACGTGTGGTACGACATTACCCGTATCAGTTCCTTTCTTGGCTTTGCAATCGTAGTAGGGAGGAGCATGGAAACAAGGATCTGGTGACATAGCTCTACCACAAGGAGGATTTATCATGTTGGTTTGATTCTCTTGCTTATACAGAATCCAAGCTCTCAATCCTCCAAGTCCTTGTGCTACATACCCAAATGTAGACCAAGCACTAATAACCAACTTATCGGTCAAGCTCAGTAAGTACATCTCTGCCCAAGCTTTCCTGTTATGCATTAGCTTCTCTGTTTGTTGATGTCCTTCATGACTTGGCTGATGTATTCCAATCACATCTCTAGTTACAGTTGGATTTTCCCAGTACATTGCTTTCAATATCTCAAAGTATCCTGTTGTTAAAGAAGTGATCAACACAGCTTTGAGTTTAAACTCTTCTTGTGCTTCTGATGACTGCTTGTGTTCTTCCCCTGGTTTGATCAGTCTTGGTAACAACTCCTCGTTCTGAACACACGAAATGATTTGCTTTGTGACTTGAGGAGATACACCGGTTTTCTCATCAAAGACTCTTATCTGAAGACCTATCCTCTCATCAGCTTTAGCTAAGTAAGCTTTATAGTACCTTGTGATTAGTCCCCATACATGATTTGAAGGATGGAAAAGGTAACGACCCAAATGGTGAAAAACAGTTCCTTTGTCCGGAAACATCATACCAAGCTCTTCCTCAAAAGAAGGGATCAAGAAGAGAGACGGTGCAAAGAAGTTGTTTGTCCTCATGATCAACCAAGGCACACTCTTAAGTACACTTTGATCTTCTGCACAGAAGAACATTTTGTCATGGTCGTTGTAGTCATGAGCTAGATGGATATAAAGATGAGACAGAGACGAAACAGAAGACCCGTTTATCAGTTTCCTCTTCAGCATATCCCCATGACAATGAGCTGAGTTCTGAGCAAAGCCACTAAACTGATTAGCTAACGTGAAGTCTTTTGGTAACAACCAAGTGGTATCTAGGAACGGTTCACAGAATAGATCAGCGAACTGCTCTCCTCCTTCAATAACCAAGACTCTATCCGTTAGCATTGCATACAGAAACGCTGAGGCAATACTTATAATCCGGTTTCCTAATCCACTAAACTCCATCCAGACAACATACTTGCAGCCTTCTGAGTCTAAATCACCGGTTTGTTTCGGTTTAAGAAGTCTTTCAGCGTTGGTATATGGTCTGGTTCCTGGTCCACACCGTTTGTGAAGCTCTTCATAAGCTCTTAGCTTTGAAAGGAGATACATAGAAGGTTTATACGGTGAAGCTTTACGGTAGAGGTAAGACTGGTATCTACTCATGCAAGAATCTTTGTTGAAACCAGACACAAGCAATCCTCCAAGCAGAGACAAATCTACAGAATCTGATGGAAAGATTCAAGAATTATTTTAGACAAATCCCCAAGGCCAAAACATATTCATCATTTTTTTTTTACCTTTTGGATTCTGATGATCTCTTTCCAACGATGAATCATCTGGTGATGTCACATTTGTTTCTGGTTTTACTTGCATGATTCTTGATGCTTCTGCAAAGCCATTCCCTTGATCATACGAGGCATGTCCAAAGATAACCATTATCACTAGCAAAACAAGGATAATAACCATGAAATAAGCTAAGATCTCAGTGATCCTAATTGCTCCAAACAATCTATATCTCTTTTCTTGGACACCAGTTTGTTCCTCAGGATGTTTATCAATGGCTTTGGAAATAGATAATCTCCTTCTGGAAGGATACAGATCCATCAAGAAACACTGAGATTGACAAAAAGGAAAGTATATATCAAATCTGATATCTCCCTTTCACCTTTCTTCATCTGTTAGATGAAAAAAAAAGAGTATGGGAAGAAGCAGCAAAGATGGTCAAATTGACCTTTTCACTTATAACCATACAAAAGAAACTGAAACTTTGGTAATAAAGACTTTTTGTATTTATCTAATATGGGAAAATGTCAAAAACACAAATCTTGACTTAATAAATACTCTAATTTAAGAAGAGAGAGCGTGTTGTACATCATATAATCAAAAACAATGTAAACTAAACAACAGAGAATCATACTTAGCTTAAGTCCGTAGCAAGTAGTGATGATATTGGTATCTACTAAGGCAAGTAGTATGTTTATTGAAGAAGCTGAAATTTGAATGTTTGAATTTATTTTTGAAAATGTTGAAAGATTTTTGTTTAAAAGTATTTATTGAGTTTTTTTTTTTTTTGTTATATGATTTCTTGATGCAGTAATATCTAGAGATTAGTCACGTTTTAGTTCTACTTCTAGGTGTCTTTCTACTCTTATATTATACATGAGAAACTTGTAATATTAAAAAAAAAAAAACTCAAGGAGAAATACATAGTACATTGCTTAATGGATTCTCTACCACCTTCCCCTCAGATACATACTGGTGATCCCAAAACCTAGTATGATAGTAACTCCTAGTCCTAGAACTAACCATATCCTTTATGATCTTCATGGGTCGGCTCTTGTATAATCCAGTCTACTTCTTCTTCTTACTCGATGTGGATGAATACAGTTGAAGATACTGACACTACACAGTTTTCAGACAAAAGATGGAACAACTAATTGTCTTTGTCGTCATCCTCATCATAGTTGAACGGTAATGGAACTGTCTTAAATGCTCTGTACTTCCCCACATTGTTCAAATGCTCATTCTCTAACCTGAAGAAGTTCCATATCCCACGGCGGATAATCTCTAGACTAGCTACAAGAGCGACCATCGTCTGTTTATGCATAAATGAGAAGTTGAAATCCAGCACGGTCTGCACCCACGCGAACCTAAGCAAGACGTTCAAGATCTGCACAGTTTTGTTTTTTGGAGTTAGAAAAAAACAGCTTTGCCATATGATTCAAGATGATGAGGAGGCTTATAAGTGCTCACCATTGCGATGAAGTATACTTTCTTTTGAGGGATAAGGAGTTTATCCCTGAGCCAACGGTTCTTAGAAGTCCTGTTTAGGAGACCCCAGTCCAAGACTAAGTCCCAGTAAGTACAGAAAATGGCAGCAATAGCTGAGAAGATCCCAGCTAACATTCTCCACACAAATTGATTATCCTTGTCCACACTGTAAGCTGTCCTCAAGCAGACAGCCACTATAGTCAAGAAGTACTTGATGCCATTGTATCCTTGCTCTGCGTTTTTCTCTTCAAATAGCCGCCTCAAGCACTGAAGGAGACGACAGACATATGGGACGACAGCAACAATGAATAAGAAAGCATTGTAGGTATCTGAATCTGTGCAAGTGTTTTGTCTGAGTTTGTAATCTCCCCAACCGTAGTGACATATGTAAAACTGGACACTTCTTAGAGCTTGCACCTGACTTGTTAACTGATCTCCCAACAAGAAATCAGGTAAGGTTACCTGCAAGCAAGAGGAGAAAGTCGAAAAAAATCAAGATTTAAGACTTTAGCATCATCAACGAGAGCCTTTTAGTTTATGTTCTTTTACCTTGTAAAGAGGAGCAGCAAGGCAGTGAAAGAGGCATGTGAGGAAGAACAAGCGACTTGAGCGGTAGAAGATGTTGAATGGTAAGACTAGAACTATAAACATACCCTACATCACAAATTAAAACCATGTTATGTATAGCTGACTTTGGCATTCAAAAAACTGGTTTTTGGATTTAATGGACTTACAATGAGCAGGATAAGAGGAAGGAGTTCGGTTAATGCTTTGTAATCATTAGTTTCGGGGTCAACCTCCATGTCAAGATTGGCTATAACACAAAGAAGAGCCAAAACTCCAATGCTGAAGCCCACAAGTAGGACTTGTCTATAGCTAAGTTCTGTTCCTTGCTTGAATCCGAATATGAAAGAGTAATTCACACGATACCGCCTCCAATAGTAAATGTTCGCAGCATACATGAGTACGTGCAGCACAATGAAGCCAAACAAGCTGCAGGAACAACAAAAGAAGGCAGAGTGCATCTAAACAAACAGTTTTCCACCTTAAGATGTTCGGTACAATTTAGTAGGAACAGAGCCAAAGTAGGTTTTACCTGTAAAGAGGGAACATGGTGTCCATGTACTGTTTTTGGCCATCCTCCTGCAATATGTTCCGGGTGCGTATGATGGCGAATAGAGCCACTACTAGAGAGAACACACATCCACCCAAGAAACCTGAAAACCGATATCCAAAATTAGAAACTGACAAGCATAGTCTGAAAGACAACATAAGAATTGTTGATTCTGGAAGTGACTTAAATCAGGTACATAAAAATCTTTTATGATTAGTAACTAAAGTGAAATAATATAAATACTAATGTAATGGGTTGTAATTTATTTATTCACACAATCAATATACAAATCATAAAATCGAGTATTGACTCGCTTTCTAGTTTTCTTGCTTTCTTCGAGTTTGATTTGCAGAGTTTCACAACAAAGGTATAATGGAAACTCTTTAGCTTTAGAAACTGACAAGTATTATGATTGTACCTGTGGAGAATGTGATACGATGTCTCTCTCTTTTAGCTTGGGGTCTCAAGATATTCATTCCTTTTGTTCTATTAGCATTAGTAAAATGCTTTATGAATGTAGCTTCAACACGCTCCATTAGTCTAATAACCTGTGACAATAGAGAAGCAAAAGAAGATCAGTTTTTTGCTTTTTATGATCAATCAAACTGACTCGAAAAGAAAACGTTATTTACCTCATCAGAGCCACCAAGGTAAGAGTTATCAACCATTTTCATGTAAGACTTTGTAGCATTCCTCGAAGTTACCTTATCATACTTCTTCAATATCTTCGAAAACGCCAACACATTCAAGAAGCTGTAGCTTTTGAGTAGCCTAAGCTTCTGGTAGAACTCAACGAAGGCGCGTCTGAGCTTCTCCTCGACTCTCCTCAGGTTATCTCTGCTGAACTTGAGCTCAGGGTTCGAGGACTTTAGAACGTGTTTAATGGTGGAACGAGGCGTTTCCTTTGTATTGTTGATCTTGACACGGTCCAAAACCTCGATGGAAGATGGTCTTGCACCGTTTAGTCTGCTTACGTCGCCGGCCACTGCGTCGGAAACGACATTATCTTCTTCTTTCTCCTTATGGTCGTCATCATCATCATCTTCTTCTTCGTCGGATTTACCAGCTTTGCTTGATCCTCCTTCCTGTATTGCTTCCAGAGCTTGAGCTCCAAGTTTCACTGCAGCCAAACCGGATTTTGAAAAATCATCAAATTTAAGAAATAATCATTAAATAAATAAGAATTAGGCCAAATGTATTCCAGTTTTACCCTCTAAATCAAACCGGTGAGAATAAGAACCAAACTCGAACAAAAAAAACAAAGTCTATATTGGTCCAAAATGTATTTAAAAGATAAGTGTTATTAATCGAATACAATAAATAATTTAAAATTCAAAAATTTGAATAATCTGAAAAAACTGACACAAAAAGTTAAAATTAATATCTAAAAACTATTTAAAACCTAAATAAATATTGAGAAATTTTCTTAGATAGTCTATTTTAGTTTGTTCTTCACAAAAATAGTTTTTAGGGAAGAAAATGACCAAAATAGTTTTTTTAGAAGCTAAAATTTTTGTTTATATGCATTTATACCCCTAGGGTTAACTAATTTAGACTTTAGGGTTAACTAATTTAGACTTTAGGGTTAACTAATTTAGACTTTAGGGTTTAGAGTTAAGGGGTGGGTTTGGAGATAGGGTTTCAAATTTTAAAAAAAAAATAAAAAAATGAAATTTTTTTTTAAAAAAATGTTATTTTGATCATTTTATTTTTTTAGAGTTGTTTTTGTGACAAAAACTTAAAAAATGTTATTTAAGAGAATTGCCCATAAATATTATTTCAAGTACTAAGTTTTATCAAACTCCAACCAAAATTATCGAACAAAAATGATTTGAATTTTCAAAATAAATTCTATAAAGAGATCAAATATCTCCATGAAGTATTATCAATCAAACCGAAAACCTTTACTCAAACGCGTCAGTCTGACCATTACGGTCCGTGATAACCGGAATCAATCATCAAATGTACCAGCTGGCAAAAGTCGGTGCAACAAACTCGAGAAGATATTAAAAAAAAAATCAATTCCGGTTTAGCTATTCGATACGGTCACAGTTCGATAAAACCGAAAATCAAACCGGTTAATGCACACAGTAGTGACAGACTCACTGAGTTTTAGGTTACTTACTGGATCTAGCTCCGGCGGGAGTAGAAGCTGCGACGGCGGCGGCGGAAATAGCGACATTAGAAGCTAACCGAGTCATCTCCACCGTCCGTTCCTGCCATAGCCACCCATCAGGATGCTCAACCTTAACCCTAAACGCGATCAACGCATCCATCTGTTTGTTAAGCATCACAGCTTCTTTCACCACTTCTTCAACTTTCTCTTTATAAAACTTCTCCACTTTGTTGAACTCATCGTCTAATCGCCGGAAAAACACCGTCTCGTACTCTCCTCCTTCCTCCGCCGCCATCAGAAACGTCGTCTCGTATCCGTGGCTCGCTGAGTGAACCAGAATCGGCGCTGACTTCAAACCTTCCTCGATGTCGTCGTCTGAATCTGAAAATGGACCGATCTGTGCGCCACCGTGGGGATGTCTTTTTCCTCCGGACTTTGAGAGTAAACCGCTGAATGTTCGGTAGATTGTTAACTTCCGGTGGAGATGATGGTGGCCGTGGGGAGGATTGTTTTTGCGTTTGAATTTAAGGATCTCTTTTAAAAGAGATTTGAGATAATTGTAATCCATGTAAGCTTCGTGCCACTCCGGCACCATCTGCGACGAAAATTCTTTACCGAACTTCATTAGTTCTTGTCTGAAAATTGAAATATAATCTTTTGGTTTCTTTCTTTGTTTTTGTTTCTGTGTTTGAAGAGTGGTTAAGAAGACGGGAGTACTTATAGGGATGTGTTGATCAGTGACAGGTCGCATTATCTGTGTGTAATTATATACTGATTTAAATAAAAATGGCAATGTGTATCAATTTTTAATAATAGTAATTGGTTGAAAGTTGTTGAAAGTGGAAACCCATTTACCAATGTTTTCAGAAAAGGTTAATCAAAGCGCGTGGGAGCTGGCCCACGGACATCAAACATAATTAGAAACGAATAGAATAAGCAGAGCTGATTATTTTAAAATAAAAGATTTGATTAGCAATCCGAATTATTCAAATAAGAAATTGAGAAATTGGAGTTAGTTGCCTTTTTATAGCCACCTTTTTATTATTATTTTTTTGAAGTGCAGAAGAAGGTTTGCAGTTGCTACTAGTAATTTATATTTAATCTAATCGACCAAATTATAAAAACAAATTAGTGCATTAAATTCGTCAGAGGGCACCATGTTAAATAGAGTTCATGAGGAACCAAAAAAAAGTAACATTAACGAGGTTTTAATAGTAGAAGTCTAGAAGATAAGAACGTTGCAGTTTGAGTTGTATGAGATGACATTAACTAGGTATATGATAATGATTAACTTTTCAGGTTTTCAGTAGTCGCCAGTCTGAAACTTGACAACACATGCCACATTCGTATACATGACCGTCCTGAAACTTTAGAAGCCATATTTAGTAATATATATATATATAATATATATATAACAATTTAAAAGCATATCTTTTGTATATACACTCCAAAAGTTTTAGGATCCAAAATTAATATTTCACTTGGATATACTTAAACCGATTATGCATATACTATTATTTGCTAAATTCTTTTTTTTTTTTAATTCATGTGAGATCTTTTATATAAAAAATGATTATCAGGTTTTTGATCGTAATTTTTTTATTTTTGTAGTTTTTCAAAATTACTGTATAATTTACTATTAGTAAAGACGGATGTGAAGTGAAGTTAAGAGAATCTATCTTGGTCATTAAAAAGTTATCTATGTTGTGTAAAGAATTGAAAAGGAATTACTGTCGAATATGTATACCCTACCCGTACATTGTAATTTATATCTAAATATCTTATAATGAACTATATGAAACTATTTCAGTAACATGTTTTTCATGCACCCTATATTTTATCACAGTTCTTTTTCCAATATCGAAAAATACATCTATCATCTTAAAAGTTATTCCAGTACGTGCAGAAAATATTAAAGTTACTAGTTTGGCAGCCTTGCATGTGAGAATCTCACTTTACACAGCTACCTTTTTGTATTGTTATGTTCTTTTGGATTAATTTTTATATTATAGTAAAATTTATTCCGGTTTTGGTTTATAAGCTTCTTTTTTAGAAATTTTTTTATAAGCTTTCTCTTGACTATGGTATGTATTAGTCTTTGTTATCATTCTCTTTACGAATTATTATCTGGCTCACTTTTAAAGAGTGCTCATTTAAAACCCTTAAAATGTCATGCCCATCTCGTGTTAGGTTTCCGTATACTGAGGAAGTTATATATACAATGATTTGTTTAAAAATATATATTGTTATTTGTTTGTAAATTTTGACATTCTTACTAAATTCTAGTGTTATTAGTTTAATTATTTTTAATTTCATACAGTATTCATGTTTGTTATTATATTAAAATATTGTATTATCGAATTCTGAATTTTTTCAATTTTTTCAATTTTCTGTTTGAAATTCAAAAATATTTCTAAAACTATTTTAAAATAAAATATTTTCTAAAACTATTTTATTTATTTTTTGAAATTTTTAATATTTATATATATTTTAAAAAAATTCTAAACCTAATCTAAAACTTCAATCCTCAACTTTAAACTCTAAGTTTAAATTAATTAATTTTATAAATATAAATGTATATTTACCCTTAAAAAAGCAAAAAGTGGTCATTGGGAATTTCTCTTCTAGCAATAATAAGTCCTCTTTATAAAGAAAAATATAAACAATATTGGGCCAATAACGAATCGTAAAAGCCCAATAGCTCATCAAATATAGGCCCAATAAAACGTAACGCTTGGGAGCTGAAATGTTCACAATCTCCACACCAGTAGTCAGATCATCGTCTCCTTCCTTCCTTCTTCATCATCTTTCTAGGGTTTCTTTTTCATCGACAAGTGCATTACTTGTTGAGGAACTTCCTCCTCTTCCAATACACTTACCGGCGAAGAAACAAATCTTCTGGTAGGTAAGACCATTTCCCCCTCAATTTTCACTCCTGCTATCTGGAATTTGTTTCGTAGATTGCATCATTCATTTGGATTTGTGCTGTTTCTGTATCGTATCTTCATTTCAGAGAATCATCAACAATCTCTCAAATGGCGAAGAATCGAGGATCTGCGATGTCACTCGAGTCCTTCGTGTCAACAATGGCTCCACTCATAGACATGGAGAAAGAATCCGAGATAGCACTGTCACTAACCACAGGCGCATCACGAAACATCGAAACCGCTCAGAAGAAAGGCACCACGATCCTCAACTTGAAATGCGTCGATGTGCAAACAGGTCTCATGGGGAAGTCTCTTCTCGAGTTCCAATCCAACAAAGGAGACGTTCTCCCTCCTCACAAATTCGGTAACCACGACGTCGTCGTTTTGAAGCTCAACAAATCCGATCTCGCCTCGTCTCCTCTTGCGCAAGGAGTTGTGTACCGGTTGAAAGATTCTTCGATAACCGTTGTGTTCGATGAGGTCCCTGAAGAAGGGTTGAACACTTCTCTTAGGCTTGAGAAGCTTGCTAATGAGGTGACGTATCGTAGGATGAAAGATACTTTGGTGCAGATGAGTAAAGGTGTGTTGAGAGGACCTGCTTCGGAGTTAGTCTCTGTTTTGTTTGGTGAGAGAGGACCAACGGTTGCTAAGAAGGAGGTTGAGTTTACGGCGGTTAACAAGAATCTTGATCAGTCACAAAGAGATGCGATTTCCAAGGCTTTGTCTTCAAAGGATGTGTTTTTGTTACATGGTCCTCCTGGTACTGGGAAGACAACTACTGTTGTGGAGATAATCTTACAAGAAGTGAAACGCGGCTCGAAGATTCTCGCTTGTGCAGCTTCGAATATTGCTGTTGATAACATTGTTGAGAGACTTGTTCCTCATAAGGTGAAGTTGGTGAGAGTGGGACATCCTGCTCGGCTTTTACCTCAAGTGTTGGATAGTGCTTTAGATGCTCAGGTTCTAAAGGGAGATAACAGCGCTCTAGCGAATGACATTAGGAAGGAGATGAAGGCGTTGAACGGGAAGCTCTTGAAAGCTAAAGATAGAAACACGAGGAGAGGGATACAGAAGGACCTTCGAGCTCTGGGTAAAGAGGAGCGTAAGAGGCAACAGTTAGCTGTATCAGACGTGATCAAGAATGCTGATGTTATTCTCACGACTCTGACTGGTGCACTAACACGAAAGCTTGATAATATAACTTTTGACTTGGTGATTATTGATGAAGGAGCACAGGCGCTTGAGGTTGCTTGCTGGATAGCTTTGCTTAAGGGTTCGAGATGTATACTTGCAGGGGATCATCTCCAACTCCCACCGACGATCCAAAGCGCTGAAGCTGAGAGGAAAGGGTTAGGGATAACACTCTTTGAGCGGCTAGCGAATCTTTATGGAGATGAGATCAAGTCTATGCTTACTGTTCAGTATCGTATGCATGAACTTATTATGAACTGGTCTTCTGAAGAGCTGTACGATGGGAAGATAACAGCGCATTCAAGTGTTGCCTCGCATATGCTTGTTGACTTGGAGAATGTGGAGAAATCTTCTGCGACAGAGGCGACTCTGCTGTTAGTAGATAGCGCTGGTTGTGACATGGAAGAGAAGAAAGACGAGGAAGAGAGCACTTATAATGAAGGTGAAGCAGAGGTTGCTATGGCACATGCCAAGAGACTAATCAAGAGTGGAGTTCATCCTCGTGATATTGGAATCATCACACCTTACGCTGCTCAGGTTATGGTGCTTAGGATTCTTAGGGGCAAAGAGGAGAAGCTAAAGGAGATGGAGATCTCTACGGTGGATGGTTTCCAAGGACGAGAGAAAGAAGCTATCATCATCTCCATGGTTAGATCAAACTCAAAGAAGGAAGTTGGGTTTCTAAAGGACCAAAGGAGAATGAATGTGGCTGTGACTCGCGCTAGAAGACAGTGTTGTGTCGTCTGCGATACAGAGACAGTGAGCAGTGATGCGTTTCTCAAACGTATGATTGAATACTTTGAGGAGCATGGCGAGTATCTCAGCGCTTCTGACTACACCAATTGGTAAGGTGCAGGTTGTGTTAAAAAACCCTCAGGCCAGTTCATAGATTTGTGCAGAGCCAAATCTTCTTAGTTTCAGACCCCTCTGGCATTACTTGTCTGCATACTATAACGGACATGTTTGTACCTTCTTTACTTAGCTTTTATAAAAGTATTGGTTCCTCAAGCATTCCTAAACGCTTGTCATGTGCTACTTACGTTGCCACTGTTCGTATGACACTATGATTAACTTAACCATTTTGAGTTTTGAATGTAAAGGTGAAATCAAAACTCTAAAAATGTGTATAATTAATTGGTCTAATTTTTCTAAATATCAGGAAGATCGAATATCCAAGAATATCCAAAAAGTTGTGGATCGAATTGAACATTGATTTTCCATGTGGAATGAGTTATAGATACCCTTAAATTCTGGATATACACTCACTGCCCACCCATATGTTCCGTAGTGCCATTGATTAAATTAATGAGATCTTAAGTGATGAGAGACAAGTTTCAGATTCAGAGTTATTGGATACCAATTCTTGATATAAAGATGATAAAACCCTTTTTGGTTACATACATCTTTTACTTTACATAAACTGAAAAGGTCAAAGAAAAATTCAAAGATGGTATAACTAATTAGATCCTACTCTAATGGTCAGTGATCTATATGCTTTTAGCAAGCTTCACAGTCCACTCTGTTGAAGTGGATGGACTTTCATAAATGCATTCATGAGGATTGGCATAGAAGTAATCTTCTTCCTTTGGTTTATCAGAGATTACTTTCCTATGTGTTGGTTCTCCCATCCGTCTTCCCTCGTGACCCTCCTTCACAGATACTGCAAACTGTTCCCATGAGAGTGTCTTGTTCTTATGCAAGTCCAAAAGCTCCACAAGTCTCTTCCGGTTTAGCAAGATTGTTTTCTTAAACCCGAGATATCTTTCCAAAAAAAGAAAACGCTCATTTCAATCATCTTGCTGAGACTTTTAGTAAACATTTTGATTTATGTTAAGTACCTTCGATGACCTTCAACAACCTTAGCCATGTTTCCATAGTAGGTAGGAATAAAAGTGTCGCTGGCTACAGATACAATGAAATCTAGAGCTGCCATTTGTGATGAATGGTTCTGAAACTGTTGCAGTTCTGTTGGATGTAGAAGCGTTTCCTTTTTCACCTGATAACCCATATGATTTTATCATTTTGAAAGTATATATTATTATATGATGAAAGCTTGAAAGTGTGACAAAGTTAAAACTTACAGTTCTTGGGAATGATTCCTTTAAAAGGGCTAATCTCCTCTCACCACCGTAAATATCACCAGCTGCAATGTATATCTGTGTATCCTTATGGAATCCTAATGCTTTTAGGACCAAAACAGTCTCTTCAGGTGTCAATGGACAAAGCCCTTGCACCCTTCTCTCCTTAGAGACTATCTCTTTCTCTTTCCACCAAGGATACGCATACCTAGAAAGAGAACCATCAAATCAAGATTTTGTAAAAAGGTCAAGCTAGAACAGTATGTTACCTCATCTCTTTGAGTTCTTCAGCTTCTTCTTGAGTGCAACCATGAGTGCAGCCAGAGAAAGCCAACATGTCCATCTCATATCTCAAATGCAAAGCCACAAAAGACCCTCTCTTCTGTAGAATCCGAACTAACTTTGCTCCCAAAGCCTCAATGCGCGGAGTGAATCTCAGTCCTTGGAAATTCACACGGCATCTCAGCCTCTGGAGATGGAGAGAAAGACCATTGTTGGCTAATCTCGTATCACTCCTGTTGAAATGTATAACTTTATGTTTTCTGAACCGCGGCAACAGCTGAAACAAGAAATAAGAAACTTAAATCAATCAAAACAATGCAGATCATAAGCAAGAAAAAAAAGCTGAAAATCAAACCTTGTGCAAGTAATACTTCTCATTTGACCAGCTAACTGGAGGCATTTGGAATAGTTTGTATCCATGTTTCTCGCTATAACGTTTAGGAAGCTTCCTTATGATCCGAACTTCATCTCTTAATGAATCAATGAAATGGTTTATATCAAAAACATCCTCAAAGTCACTGCAAAAGAGTAAAACCAAAAGATGGTTTAAATTACTATCTACTAACACACGCAACACAACAGATACAAAAGTGATGAGAACAAACCTTGGATCAGCCCAGAAAGATTTCTTATCAAGCTCTGGAACAACAAGAGTCAAGTTCAAAAGTCTAGCAATAGTCACCATATCACAAATCTGAAAAAAATAAAAAACAAAACCTCAAACTCTAAATCTGCAAATCAGAGAGTGTGTGAGAGAGAGAGTGTTACAAACCGCTGCACGCATTTGATTCAAACCGCCATTACAAGACACTCGTAGAATCCCATTGCTTGTATAGTTTCCTGCAAAGATGGTCACTTTCCTTTAAAACCCTAAAGCACAACATCAAACCCAAATACAAAGAAAACGTAAACACTTCACTTCTTGGAGGAAGCAGATGCTGTAATCGAACCGGCTCAACCGGACCGGTGAAGATCCTGGAATGCACGCAGAGCTGAATGAAGCAAGTGCAAACCAAAATGGTGGAGCAGACTCTAAAGAACCAAACTTGTGATCTGGTAACTCTTGGACTCGTTGGCTTGTAATCGCTCCGAGTCTGAGCACTCTCCGATCTAATTTGAATCTCCATCTATCTATCTATCTCCGACCACCTTCATTAGATAAAAACTTTGCGATTACTACAACCATGTCGATTTTTTATTATTTATTATTTGTGGGGGTTAGATGACAAAACCACCTTACACTTTGGTCCTAATACTCACGAGGGACAAAAAAAATCAACTGAACTTCTAGTTTGGAAGAAGACTTGAAAGAGAATTGTCTTGAGAATCCAAACAGCTCGAACTCATCGGTGAGTTTTTTTGTCAAATCATCATTATCTCTGCCGCTATTTAAAAGTCATCATTTAACTTCATTCTTTATAGTAATAATATAGCTGATCACTTTATATATTATATAGTTATAAATTTTAATCACTTACATGGGCTCTCATCAGAACCTTTGTGGGTAACAGATAATTCGGGTAAAGTCAATTTAAATCTTTGGGCTAAAAGGCCTAACAGGAGCAAAAAAAGTAACACTAAAAATAATGTTCGCCCTCTTGTGAGCAGCTATGCATTTTTGTGTGTTTTGAAATATACAAAGCTTACTACTGTAGTTTCAAATGCAAAATTCTTTATGCGTTTGATACCCAATAAATAACATATACTGTCGCGAGGATTCACTCACATTGTGCTAAGGTTAAAAGACCATTATTAAAGACTATATAACTGAAAGTTTTCTTCCATGCAAAAAAAGGGGAAAACTTTGGGTTGTTATGGAGTGAATAAGCCTCTATTAATTGATCTGAGGTTAAAGTTTCCTTGATGTTCTCAATCTTCTTGAGGATCCAGCAACTAGAGCCTCTGGTTCATGTCTACGTCCCAAATTTTGATGATCATGCTTAAACAATCATTACATAGAGAATGCATTTCTCGGGCTTTCTCCTTTTCCCCAAAACGATTATCTATTTCTTCATCCAATCTAATTGCTGCTATAAATCCCTTGACCTCCTTAATAATTTCCTTGGGCAGTGTAGTGATCAGGGACACCTCAAATCTCATGGATGGAGCAATGTAGTTGGCATTAAGCCATGTAAAATTTCACAAGTTGTCTGCTCCTTGAAAATGTATCAACTCAATAAGTAAAGTATTTTAAGTTACCTGTAATCATTAGTCAATCTACCGCACGAAAAGTAAAAGCAAATCCCAAATGTAAAAAACATTAAAAAGAAGAAAAAAAACTATGAAGCTAAATTATTATTGTACTTTCAAATGCAAAATTCTTTATGCGTTTGATACCCCCAATAAACAACATATTATCTTAGTTTGTTATAAAAAAAAAAACATAGAAACACCATAAGTAAACTGTATTCCACTCTATCTTCCTTTAATTTTTGTATAATATTCTTACATACACGTGGACAATACATGTCCATAACTCTGTATACTAGTCACACAACAAAATATCGAATGTTCTACTACACAAATATATCGGTCTCGTCATACGATTCGAACCACTCGAACTCTGCGTCGGGATGATAGTGACTCGTTCAATCTCCCAATTTCAAGTATAAGCTCCTTTATTTTCTACAAATTATCAGAACTCCACTCAATATCGAACTAACATTTAAAGAAGATTTTTAAAATAAATTTAAAGAATTTAGTGTCTTTTTGAGTATTCAGTTTACACAAACCTGATCTTTCTCTCTGAGCTGAATAAGCAGAAATCTCAGCTTCTCTTCTTGTAATCGTCTCCACCATCTCACGACCTTCACATAAACAAGGCTCGAGACCAAGGAGAAACCACAAACGAGTGTCAATGACCATAACACCCTTGTACTACTCACGTAATTACAAGACGCCCTCTCGAAAAATCTTGAGTCCTTCAAACGCTTCTTGGCAGTCTCAATCACCCAGCACGGAAACGACTGATTCACCGTGGATGAGGATTCATCTTCTTCGTCTTCTACGATGGGGACAACAGAATCTTCATCATCATCACGGCCTTGGCTTGGTTGTGATATTGGTGAGTCTAGAGGGGTAGATGCGTCAACTGGTGAGCTTGTGGGTGAGGTTTGTATCACTACCCATTCACTGAACGCTTCTTCTTGCTCTGCCTCTGCGTTGTTGTTCATATTTTTTGGATAAATGTTCTGCTTTTTGATGTGTGTTGTTTGGGATTTTATATTTATGGCAAAGCATATTGTAAAAATCTAGTAAGGATATTTTTGCTAGTTGAGAATAAATATCTGACACAATGATAGTGACACTACTGGTCTCTAGTATTTCTACTTCCTATAAATTTATAAAAATGTTTTAGTAAAGCAAAAAGATGATTTCAGTAGACTTCAAAAGTCTCAGATTAATTTATTAATATTCATTAAAACTTAGGAAAAATATTTTTAAAAAAATAAATTGTTTCATAAAGATGTATTTTTCTATTTTCTATACAAAAATTGCAAATTTCAATAAAATTAATTGAATTTATTGAAATATTATTGGTTAAAATGCATTGAAATTTGATAATTTTTAAAAATGATGTATAATTAATTAATTTTCTTAATATGTGTGAAAACATAGAACATCCATTTTAATGGAACCGAAGAAGAAGTAAAAAACTTACGGATATGTTGTAGATTTTGAGCGCATTAATTTTCAAAGCGGATGTTGGCTAATCCACCACCGAAACAGATCAAAGTATCTTTATGTCCTTCATGCATAAAGCAATCCAAAATAATCTTTTTATTTCTGTATGTATGTATATATACATATAAATAAATTATATATTCTAAAAATATTTGTATTTTATGATTATTTTGTTTTTCACAATATTATATATTTACTTTGATTTATAGAATTATAAATATTTAAATTTTTTGGTTTGAATCAAAATGAACAATGAATTAAATCAAAATTTTATGAAGATTTTACCCAGCCCAATATAAAACATGTTACGAATTTACGATTGCTTTAATATGGAGATTGTCCGACCGACCAAACTTAACTTGGTTCTACCCGAATCTACCCTATCCGTACTAATTATCTTGAAGCAAGTAGCCTTTTGACCATTTTAGTTTCTCGACTCTTCTTCCTAACTCCGTGTCCCCCCCACCCCACGCGCTTTAATGGCGACGGTATCTCCTCCTCCTACGGTGAACCTCTGGGTCGTCTTATCGGAATCAAAGCGGATAATCAACGCCCACTCACGCCACTTCCTCGCTCTCTCCGTCCTCTTCCTTCTCCCTCTCTGCTTCTCCGTCACTGTCTACCCCTCCGTCTCCCGCCTCATCATCGACCAATCCTCCGCTTCTCACAACAGCGTCTCCCTCCTCCGCGGCTCACTCCACGACGGCGATGTCGACACCACCCAGACACTCCTCCTCCTCCTCATCGCTTACATCGTCGTCGTCACCGTCTTCAACCTCTTAGCCATCGGATCAATCGCGTACAGCGTTTACCAAGGATTCTACGGACGTCCGGTGAAACTCATCTCCGCCGTGAGATCGAGCTTCACCTCCTTCCTCCCTCTTCTCGCCACTCTAATCTCTTCGAATACAATCGTCTTTGCCGTTTTCTTGATTCTAGGGTTTGCAGCTTTCTTGCTAACTCGTTTAATCGATCTCGATTACGCTCTCTCCACCGTGGTATTACTTATCTCAGTCGCGATCGTAGTCAAACTCTATGTTAATTGGATCCTCGCTTGTGCCATCGTCGTTGTTGAGTCTTCTTGGGGGTTAACTCCGTTGAAGAGAAGCAAAACTTTGATCAAAGGGATGGAGAGTGTTTCTCTCTCTATGATCCTCGTCTTCGCCTTAGCTCAGCTGTGTCTCGTTTGGATCAGCAACGTGGCTGCTTCGGCTCAGATGGATGATGGGAAGTTGTGGACGAAAGCCTTCTTCGTGGTCCAGATCGTGGCTACCTCTGCGTTTCTAACGGGTTTGATGTTGTATAACGTGGCGGCGACCACTGTGATGTATATGTATTGTAAAGCTGTTCGTGGAGAGCTTGCTTGGGAGATTGCTGAGGAGTTTGCGAGAGAGTATGTGAGTTTACCGTTTGATGATGGGAAAGTTCCTCACTTGGTCTCTGTGGCTTACAATAATGTCTGATTATGAAGTGTGAAGGGTCGGTCAGTGTTTGTAACTTTTTGTATGATAAATCAAAGTTTGTGTATGGATCTTGTTTGAGTGTTTGACTGAATCGGACAGGCTTTGGGTTTGTTCTTTGACGATTCCAAGGTTTTGTAATGTGTATGAATGATCTTTTTGTGGCTATTTTAGAAGTTTTTGGGTTTTGAGTGGTTTTGTGGTACAATCTACCTAATGTTATAAATGCACCAACTGATTAGTCATAATCAAGATTTATGCAGAATCATCTTCCATGAAGGGATTCCATTTTTCTACAAACATTGTTATTACAAGAAGAATCTTTATCCCAGCTTAAGTTTACACAAAGGATTCCATCATGGAAGAAAATATACCTTCTTGGGCGAATCATATTGTGATTTATAATAATTTATAAGAATATACGCAGATACACAAAAGAATTGTGTATTCATTCAAATTGAGACCATCAAACAAATGGATAAGTTTATATATATAAAAGACAATCTATACTCAGAAATCACAAAACATTACAATAAGCATAAATGTAAAATCAACCGTTTAGGTCCATAAATAATTTAGCTTTCTCGTAAGCCTTATTCATATGATTTCTAAACCGATTCACATCTAATCTAACATCTTGTTCTTTTAAATAAACCTTTTTCGTCACACCCCAATCCTTCCGACTAAAAGCCACCGGATCTTTCAAAACCAAATCATCTCTACTATACTTCTCTACCAAACTACTTTCTTCCACATCAATAGAATACTCCATATACTCCAACTTCATTGCCTTAGCAGGCGAACCGTAACACTTAGCCACCCAATCTACACCAACCGGCACAACCTGAACAAAAACCGAACCGGGTCTAAGAAACAACAAATGGGTTAATGCTGCACCATGAACCCCGACCATCCCGTGGCTTGACTTTATAAGCTTATACGCTTCTCTCATGCTCGTCGTTCCCGATGGTCTAAATGTGATAACCTCGAACCCAATGTTTTCAAGCATCTCTTTGATCTTCTCCTCGTTTAATATCACTCTACCAATGTTGCCATATCGACTGATCAATATGAGACGTGGCTTTTGGGTTTTGAGAGTGGATAGACTTGTGTTGAAGGCTTTGTCTAAAATATTGTGGAAGTCCACTAACGAGCTGGAGTTGGGTAATTGGGTTGAGTCCATTAACGTTGGCCCATATGATATTAGGCCCACAGTGGCTGAAGTGAAACAATGTGTAATAGAAGTATTTTCACTCTTGAGTAGTATGGGTTTGTGTTTGCTTAACGCACCTAGAACTTCAATGTATTTTGGCATCCACCATTCCCTAGGATTCGCTACCACGAGGATGACATTGCGGTCGGGGTAGATCGAACTGGCGGTGATGAAAAGCGGTATAAAACCATCCATGAAATCGTGATAGATGTTTCCGGTGTAACCTCCTGCGCTGAACACAATAGCCGGCGAATCATGTGATATGTCACATGATCGGGTGAGGCCCATTGGGCCTGAGGTCAGTGTTAGTTCTTGGATTTTTGACATGATCCAGTTATCTGCTTTTCTTGGGTATGGTTTGATCTTTTCGACAATTGGTGCTGATGTGGCGAAAGTGAGGTCCCTGAGAGTGATGGTTTGGGTTTTGACATCGAGATGACATGAGCCGTTGATTGAACAGACATCGTAGTTAGTGTCGGATCGATCACATATGATTGTTGATGAAGTCATCTCTTGTGGAGGTTGGTCGATTTTTATAGACTCCCATGTCTGTTGTAACGTGCCTACATAGGAAATATATTTTTTACTAATTATCAGATAATAGCTGACATTTGTATTTAAAAATTGACATATCGATGGTTCAAAGTTATTGGTCTGCACTGCATGAAATAAAAAAGATATTTTATCCGATCAATCATATTAATACATCCAATTTTAAGCAAAAAAAATCATATTAATACTATTAACTGATTTAAAAAGTCTAATTTAGCATTCAGATTTAAATGCACTAAACTCTTTGTGAGTTAAAAATATAAAGTTTTTACATTTTTCTCACTATTACCTTTTTGTAAAAAAAAGGGTTTGATCGCAGATTCAAAAGAAGTGGTTTGATGATATTTGACATACCTTGAGATAAACTTAGCGAAGGAATCAACTTAAGGTCGGACACGGTGGAGAATAGAGCAACAAGATACGTAGCCATAACGATGACCAAAGCAATTGCTGCCACCGAATAGCTTCTCTCTGTCGTTTTCATAACCATGATTCTTTGGTGCATGCAAGGAAAAAATATATGTATAGAAATTCTATTGAGGCTTAATATATATAGTCTTTAGGTATCCTTCAATGGAGGAGAAAAGAAGAAAAACATTGTAAGAAGATTCACAAAATGCAGACGAGAGAATATGCATATATGTAGGGAAGACATTCCCTAATAACGACCTTTTTTTTAATTGTCAGCCGCTATGTGACTAACAATTTAATTGGTAAAACCCTTAAGCAGAAATAAACAATTTTGTTAATTAATACTATACAGAATTTTTAAATAATAAAATGATGATTGCATGGGAGGATTGTAATAGAACATATCTCTAGTTAATTATATATCTCAAATGTAGTGTTCGGTTAGTCGCTTACATGTTTACTTCATTTATTGTTTTCATAATAATAATAAAAAAATTGGACAGATATTGAAATCAATATTAGCAAACTAGTTAAAGTAAAGACTTAATTGTTACAAGCATTTAAATTAACTAGGTGCGTGGGCCCCGCGCAAGCGCGGGGTCGTTCACTTATTCAAAACCCAAGCCTTGCAAGTCTCTTAGATTGCAAGCCTAACTATAGTTCACCGAATACAAACACATCATATTCACAAGAAACCTGTATATTAGAGTACAGTTTTTCGAGAAGCTGTGAGAGAAGTGATTGAGTTGTTATTCGAACTTCCGCTGCAAGTGCTTGGATAACAGGCAATCCTGACATGGAGAGAAGATTAATTCATAAGAGCTAAAGCTTGAAGTTTCCAGCCTTAACATCCAGAGGGGATAAAAATTGATGAGAAACATAACAAATAAAATACTCACTTGGGATGTATAGTTCAAAGTTTGGATACAAATGCTTCCAGGTCAATCACTTCGTCAAAGATTCTGTTTTTTACGCATCTGGAAAAGATACAATTCATTACTCAGAGAAATGACAACTACACAACAACCTTAGAGAAACTGCCACTGTTCCTATGAAGGAAATGGCTTAATAACTTAACTAATTGCATTCTCTCTTGTAGTATGTGAACAGAATCAAGAATCAGTTCATAAATAATATATCGCAGTAAGCATTACAAATAAGCATGACTATACCTGCGAACGGCAAGACCACCGAAGAGCTTGTAACGGAGGGACTTCGTCTGGGAAATGGCACATAGACCTCTGTTGGCGACCTTCTCAGCATAAAGCTCAACACTGTCTTGAGGGAATCTGAATCTCTTCTGGACAAGAGACGTTAACTCCCTGATTCTCCTTCCCTTCTCACCTACAAATATCCAATAGCTAGACTTATGAGATCATCCTTACACATAAAGTCCCTAGCTTTGTACATTTCGAGATTGAACATTACCGAGAACATTTTGAGTACGGGTGGCTCTGATGAAAATCTCAGTTCTCATCGGAGTAACCCTAACCTCCACACCTGAGTAACCCTAACCTACCCAGACGGAGAACGTCAAAGATGGAGTGCGGACCGGTCATTGGGCAACAACAACATCGAACGCAGACATTTTCGAAGGATTTTTTAGATTTCAAAATTGAAGATAAACTGAGAGTGCCTGTCAAGATCCATCCTCCTCTCATCGCTCACCAATTTATAGGGTTTAAGGTGAATTGCCGGTTTACATTGCACGGTCAGGGAGACGAAGAGCTCAAGATTCTTTAGTGTTTTAATGAAAAATAATTATTGGCAAATTAATGAAGAATTAAAACGACCACAAAATAATACATGAATCTAGAAAGAGTTGGAAGGTAAAGAGTTGAGGAAGTTACGTGAAGATCCAGAGAGCATGAATGTTAGAGAAAAAGAAGAACAATGTTGTCCTTATCTAAAACGGAGAGTTTGACCGGCTAACAAATGAAGAGAAAAAATGACAAAGCATGTCCTCGACATAACATCAAACGTCAAGCATGTTGTTCAGTATCACAGAAAACACTAAACCATTTTTTAACTGGGCCTAATATCTAAGCCGGGCTTTTGAAAATGCTTATACCAATAATTATTAACCAAACCGCAATTCATCACCGAAACCAGAAGGTAAAATTAAACCAATCTCGTGTACAAATATGGGACCCACAAATTTTTAAAAGCATGCTGATGTGTACAGCTTTAGGAGAGAGTCAAACTGTCTCATTATATATAAGATTATTTTTCACTCTATGTTTTTTTTTTGGTTCTTCAAAGCAAGAAGAGAAAGTTGATTGATGTTATAAATACAAATGATATGTAAATTAAAAGTAATCAATAGTTACGGCTTGCATAAAGCTCGGTGATGTATATCAAGGGAAGTGGTTTAATGGTTGTTTGATCAAGACCGTCATAGAGCTCAAGTAATGCCTAGTGACATCTCTTATGGTTATGTATGTCAAGCGTGGTGATATAAGCAATGCACGTCGAGTCTTTAATGACCATTCTCATACACCCATAAACAGAAATGCCTCTGAGCTTGTTTCAACTCAATGTACAAACATTATAACTTCACGCTTTCCACAAAACACTACACACATGTATGGTTGATATGTTAGAACGAGCAAGGCAGGGAAGATGCCTATTCAACCAGAGGTGAGATGAGATGTTTTTGCAGCATTTCTCCATGGATGTGGGCTGCATTCAAGGTCTGATCTTAGGGAGTCTGTGATTAAGAAGATGCTAGACTTGCATCCTTATGATATGTCCTTGTATCTAACTTATATGCATTGTATGGAAGAGATAAAGTCAGGGTAAAGAAGTGAGAAATCTGATAAAGCAGAGAGGTCTAAGCAAGATCGCAGGCCATAGCACTATTTGAAACAGAGTTTCAGCAGTTGTTAATTGTCATAGCCAACAAAAGAAACATATATATACAAAGCATTCTTTGTTAAGTAGATTTGTTGTAGTGTACAGAGCAAGAACAGTTAAGTCCAGAACTATTGCAAAGGGGGATGGTAGTATCCAAAACGAGTCTTCTGCTCACTTTGTCAGGTTTCTCTGGAGCTAATAGAATGTCTTCAGGAACTGCAATCTCAGATCCACCGTCAGGTTATATTTGGGAAAAACATCTTTTACATAAAAAGGTTAAATAGTTGTTGAATTTAGAATGTAACTCTTGTAATAGTTACTAAATAATAAGATACATTCATAACTTTCTATGTATATATTTTTGTTGTTGGTCAAATATATGCAGTTAATATTTGACCAAAACCGTTATATAACTTCACGGACACGCATAATAATCGTTGAATACATACAGAATAAATTAAGTTTTTTTTTTAAAATCTAATTAAAACACCAAAGATATTCTTAAAAACAAACAAACACCGAAAAATCCGCGCGGCAAAATTAGCCAATCAAGACCCCAATTATAGCTCTGTCTCTTTCTTCCTTCTTCCTCCTCCTCCTCCTCCTCCTCCTCTTCTTCTCTCCCCCTTTGAACAAAGATTTCATAGAAACAATGTTGATTTAGCAGCGAAACCCCTAAAAAGAAAACCCTAGAAAGAGAGAGACATACCATTTTACAAAGAAAGACATTTTGGTGTTGATTTTTGAATCTTTTTGCCATTGCTGTTTAAAACCCAAAGGAGGGAAACAATAGGTGCGTGTGTCTCCAAGATCGGTGGTGCTTGGCGTCACGGAGGCTCCGATGTCTCTCCGTCGTCTAAGCACCACCGTACAGGGAGCCATCTACGCGTCTCCACCACCTCCTACGACGATGAAGTCAGCATCACATTCAGCGGGAAGCTTAGCAGTTTCAGCGGTAACTTAGGGAACCATGGAAGCAATAGAATGAAAGGTCTCTTCAAACATAAGCCTCGTCATCCCGGAGAAATCGTTCGTCAGACACGAGATCTCATCGCCTTGTCTGAAACAGACTATGAAGAAACCAATGCGAAACACTCGAAACGGTTAGGGATATGTCCGGAGATCTGCAGAAACATTAGGGATTTGAAATCGATCTTATACGGAAACAGCGAGGCCGAGCCTGTCGCCGAGGCTTGCCTCTCGTTGACGCAAGAGTTCTTTAGAGAAGACACTCTTCGCCCCTTGATCAAGTCTCTTCCGAAACTTGACCTAGAGGCGAGGAAAGACGCCACGCAGATCGTGGCTAATCTTCAGAAGCAACAAGTCGGAAGCCGACTTGTTGCTTCTGAGTATCTCGAATCGAATCTCGACGTGATCGACACGTTAGTCGAAGGAATCGGTATAGACCACCAGTTAGCATTGCATTACACTGGGATGCTTAAAGAATGTGTTCGTCATCAGGTCGTTGCCAAGTACATTCTCGAGTCGAAGAACCTCGAAAGGTTCTTCGACTACGTCCAGCTTCCATACTTTGATGTAGCCACAGACGCGAGCAAGATCTTCCGAGAGCTATTGACCAGGCACAAGTCTACAGTTTCCGAGTATCTTTCCAAGAACTACGAGTGGTTTTTCGCCGAGTACAACACAAGGTTGTTGGAGAAAGGAAGCTATTTCACCAAGAGACAAGCTTCAAAGCTGTTGGGAGATGTGTTGATGGACCGGTCTAACTCGGGTGTGATGGTGAGGTATGTTAGCAGTTTAGATCATTTGAGGATTATGATGAATCTACTCAGAGAACCAACCAAGAACATTCAGCTAGAAGCTTTCCATATCTTCAAACTGTTTGTGGCCAACGAGAGGAAACCAGAGAATATTGTGGCGATTCTCGTTGCGAATAGGAACAAGATTCTTCGGTTGTTTGCTGATTTGAAACCTGAGAAGGAAGATGAAGGGTTTGAAGCTGATAAGTTACTGGTTGTGAGTGAGATTGCATCACTTTCTCTCATGGGATCTTTAACTCACTGATCTGTAAGTGAATGAAATGAACGATGTTTATCAACGTTGTTTTTGTCATGTTTTGTATTTGCATTTAGCATAGATACCTCTCTCATTCTCTCGAAAAAAGCAAAAATACATTATGTGATTTTTATTCAATGCCAGTCTTCTTCTTCAACATTGTGATGAATTGTTCCTTCTCTTCATCTGTCATTCCAGTGGTTGAACAGTCTCCTACTCCCCACTCTGCTCCTCTTAGACAATACTTGTCTTGAATCGCTCTTTCGTTCCTAAAACAAACAGACACAACAAAACCAATGTAACATGTCCATGTTTCACAGTTTTGGCTCTGTGTCACGTAGAGACCGAATGGGTATGAATGGCTTCAAATGACGAGAGTTTATGGGGAGTTTGTTCACTTACTTTTCTTTGTTTAGTTTGGAGTTCTCGAGTAGCTTCTTGAGAAGTGGAGACTCTTTGAATCTGGAATCGTTTTCAGCGTAGAACTTCTGGTTCTTAGCTGCAGTTAAGAAGCATTTTTCCTGAAGCAGACATATACAAAACACTTTTGTCTTAAAGATTTCAAGAATTTGAAAGATTAGTACCATTGAAACGTTCAAGGAATTCGAGTTTTGGTAATTCAGGACCAGGAACTGATTCTATGCCTGGACTTCCCGACATTAGGCCTGCTTCAGCTGTAGCAAGATCCGAACATATACAAAATTTGATCGATGATACAGACAATTTGTATTGAATGATCGGAAAATTGAGTATAGTGTCGTTACCGGTGCATGGAGAGAGGAGAAGGGTGAGTGAGGCCGCGAGAGGGAAGGTGGACTTGCAGAGAAGGTGCTTAAACTGCGATGGTGATGATGATGGAAAAGCCATGGAGATACGAGGTTGATGAACTACTCTTGTTTCATGGAGAGTTAAGCTTGGCCGAGAGAAACTAGAGATTTTGGTTTGCATCATTGCCTCTAGATTTTTTTTTGTGAGGATGGTAAATGACTTCTTAAGAGATAAGAAGTGAAGAGCTAAAAGCTCTTTTTTCAGAAATATATATATTTTCCGTTTAAATAATAAATTAGAAGATTCTTCTTTTTTTCTCACTTGTTTTCGAGTTTTTTCAAGGCTTCTTTCTATATTAAGATTGGGACTATAATTCATAACTTTTTACTTAACAGCTAATGCACATGATAAATTTTCTAGAGAAGAACATGAATTGATAAAACATATTTTCAGAAAGAAAAAAAATGCAGAAAAGTCTTGCAAACTTGAACAAACAAAGAACAATCCTTATTAAGTTCTACTGTTTTTCAGAGTAAATTTATCATCATTCAAGCATAGCCTTGGCAGCATCAATAAGTAATGGTCTGAAATCGTTGGAAGCTCGGCCCAGAACAGTGTAGCCTTCCTTGTCTTCTACATCCACATCTGCACCATGTCTTACAAGGAGAAACGCAACCTGATCCATGGAACACAGATAGATAACCAAAAGATTTTTTTTAGAGTACTTCAGAAAAGTCCGCTTCAAAGGTCATGTAAGAGATTGGAGATTTACTTGTCTGTCATCGCAGATCACTGAATGCATGAGTGGAGTTTGGCCCATTTTATCCGTTGCATCGATCTCTGCTCCTTCCTCTATCAAAAACTCACAAACTTCAGTCTTTCCGGTGCTTGCTGCCCTGTGAAGCGGAGTGCAACCCACCTGAAAAGTGCACAAAGATAAATGTATTATGTCTATGTATTGTCAAAAAGACATTAAAGCTACACAAACCTTGTCGGTAATGTTTATCTTTGCGCCATGTGTTAGTAAAAGCTGAGCAATCTCCAACCACCCTTTGCTAGCAGCATAGTGAAGAGCAGTGCGACCACCATTGTTTTTGACATTAACATCAGCACCTTAACACACAAAAAAAAACAAACCCTTCATCAAACTTCACATCTTAAAAATAGTTAAAAACGTTAACATAGAACTTATATGCAACAAATCTATCTAACTACAGTGGCTGAGACAAGAGCTAATCAAGCATTCAGGTTGAATCTGAATCTAACGAGATTGCAACAAACCTCTAGTCAATAAGATTTCAACGAGCTCCGCCTTGCCAATGCTAGCAGCAGAATGTAGAGGAGCCCAACCTTCATCATCCTTACTATTGATTACACTCTTTGATTCATCTACACTTGATAGCAACTTCACTATCTGCATAATATTCCACATACATTAACCTTTTCATTATCTGAAAAAAATTATCCTTTCTAGAACCCAAACCTCTAACAAACTTGCAACAACAACACAGTCCATACCATTTCAGGAACCAATCAGGTAGTTAGTACTCTTGAGGTAAAGGAAAGAAACCTGGGAATGACCGAAAGAAGCTGAGACGTGGAGGAGGGAGCGACCGTCTTCGTTTCTGAAAGTTAGAGACTTGGCGAGCTGTTGAGGAGATAAAGACATGAACACAGACGAATCACCAGATTCCGCCGCTTTGAATAGTTCTTCGTCTCTGATCTGCTTCAGAGCATCGGTTTCAGCTTCCATGGCTTCTTGTACAAGATTTGATTAAAGCTTTGTTTTGTTTTGTTTTGTTTTGCTTTGTTTTGTTTTGTTTTGTTTCAGAGATAATTGGAAGAGACCTAAGTTATTTATTTAAAGGCCCAACTCTTCGATTAATGGGCTTCATATATAGATTTTGAAAACCCAATTATAGATATCTGGTAACTTTGTTTCCACCATTCCATCTAGAAGGTGTCGTGAAGATGACCACACTAATCCTATTTTTTTCTTTTTCTTGTCAACAAAATGACGACATTGTCATGACATAATAGAAGTGAACCAAAACGAAGACGAAACTATGTATATTATATAAGCAGAATAACATTTATGTAATCGTATGGACAAGAGAAGAACAACATGTGGTGAAAATCTCAAAGGAGTGTCATGAGAACACGAACCTTCTGGTTTCTTGTAAGATATCACATTGAAACCATGAAGTTTTGTGTTCTCAGGTCACCCCTTCGAGTCCCTCTGTTCCATTATTTCACTCCCCTTTTGGATCTTAATCGTAATTTGCAGTGCGGTGGTACATTGAAGGAGCAAGTGGTGATGGTTTTGGTAGTGATTTTATTGGGTTTTCTCGTCGAGGGAAAAAACAAACTAGAATAGGATCATATAATAATGGTCACTAAAAACCAATTTTTAACTTTTTTAGTTAAAAATTAAAAAACTATTTTTTAATTTCCGCTAAAAATTTCATTTTAAAAATCTCTGATTAATCATGGTCTTAGATTCTAGTGAAGAACGAGGTATAGCATTCTAGGATCATATAATAATGGAAAAACATTTAAACTTTAAACCTAACAGGTATAAAATATTTAGAATTAAAGAGTTCAAAGAACATGAGTTTCTTGTAGTGGATTACTATTGCTCACCAACATAATAATTCTCAGTAATTAATAAAAGACCTTTTGTTGTGAATTTCAGAAACAAATAAAATAATAGACAAAGAAACCAATTTATTAAATGCCAAGAAAGAAAAAAGAAAAGAAAAAGTGGTACCACTAATTGCAATTATTCCCCTCCGCTTGCTTCTTTCATGACTGTTTTCTTTGCTCGCATTAAAAAAAGAGAGACTTTTCTAGTTTTAAAATGGTACTTACACACTATTCCAGATTTAATTAGAAACTTAATCACTTTAATTAATTAAACTTTTGTTAATCACATCATTTAACCGTACTACTTATATAATTGAGCTATATTCAGATTTTTAAAAAACCATAAACGAACTCTAAGCACAGCAGAAAAAAGCTTACACACATTATCGGAATCTCTCTATCTTTATTCTCTTGTCTCTAACTTTTGCCATTGTTGGTCGAAAGCTAAATCCTTTTCGGGCAAATCTATTACAAGGTACGCATCTCAAAAACCCTAATTTCATTACCGTCTTTGTCGTGGATTATTTGTTTATTCTCTTTCCTAATCTCATGATCTCTGTTTCTCTCATCTCCTTCGCAATTCTCGAGATCTCATTATGATTAAAGTTTATCCACTGAATTATTCTGAAGCCGCTTTCTTAACGATAACGTTAATGTTCACCGACACAAAATAAAAAGCACTCACTAACTAATTCAAATGTTCCTTTTTTTCAAGAGGTCTGATCTGCAAAGATTTATCTGCAGGTTGGTAGGTGGGTTTGGTTTTGCTTCAGCCAAGATTCGATTTTTAAAGTAGTCAGCATTGCCTTGAGAGTTTTATCTTCAATTGGGCTTACATCAAGATCTATTACATGAGTCCCCATCTTCTGATTGAGTGGAAAAAAAACTTAGCTTTCTTCTTAGGATTGTGAAAGCTTTCCACAAATGGGCTTTGATGATCAGGTGATGAGACTATGTAACTACTTCAAGATTGGGACTTTGTTAGAATCTTACATCTCATGAGCACAACAAGTATTTGGTTTCTGATATGAAGAGTCCCTGGTACAAGAGTCTCTCCTCTGTTTTTGGTCTCAGACCACGTCTCAGAGGGTTGCTGTTCTTTATACTCGGTGTTGTGGCTCTTGTTACCATTTTAGCACCATTGACATCCACTTCATACGAAGCTTCAACGCTAGTGCCCAACGTTTATAGTAACTATAGGAGGATAAAGGAGCAAGCTGCTGTTGATTATCTTGATCTAAGGTCTCTCTCTTTAGGGACTACTCTTAAAGAGTTTCCTCTGTGTGGTAAAGAAAGAGAAAGCTATGTGCCTTGTTATAACGTGACGGGGAATCTACTTGCTGGGCTTCAAGAAGGTGAGGAGCTGGATAGGCACTGCGAGTTTGAGAGAGAGAAAGAGAGATGTGTAGTTCGTCCTCCAAAAGACTATAAGATACCACTTAGGTGGCCGCTTGGTAGAGATATCATATGGAGTGGGAACGCCAAGATAACTAAAGATCAGTTGCTTTCGTCAGGAACCGTGACAACAAGGTTCTCTTGCGTTTGACACACTTAACAGTTTCCTCATGTATTGATCTTTTTGGTTGTTACCATTGTTATTAGGTTAATGTTGCTTGAAGAGAATCAAATTACATTTCACTCGGAAGATGGCCTTATCTTTGATGGTGTCAAAGACTACGCTCGTCAAATTGCTGAGATGATTGGCTTAGGAAGCGATACTGAGTTTGCTCAAGCGGGTGTAAGTCTTATTCTCTTATACATTTAACTTTCCAGCTCCAGCTTCGGAGATTCCTTATGATTTCTTGCGTGCAGGTACGGACTGTGTTAGACATTGGTTGCGGATTTGGAAGCTTTGGTGCACATCTAGTGTCTTTGAAGCTGATGCCTATATGTATAGCAGAGTATGAGGCAACTGGGAGTCAAGTCCAGTTAGCTTTAGAGAGAGGTCTTCCTGCAATGATTGGCAACTTCTTTTCAAAACAGCTTCCTTATCCAGCTTTGTCTTTTGACATGGTTCATTGTGCACATTGTGGCACTACTTGGGATATCAAAGGTAATTTCATGTTTGGTTCATTGTCTTTGAAGTTGGGTGATCATGATGACGTTTTTTCTGTTTGTCCCTTGAGCAGATGCAATGCTACTTCTGGAAGTGGATCGTGTTCTGAAACCGGGAGGGTACTTTGTTTTGACCTCTCCAACAAACAAAGCGCAGGGAAACTTGCCAGACACGAAGAAAACGAGCATCTCAACACGGGTGAATGAGTTGTCTAAGAAGATATGCTGGAGTCTAACAGGGCAGCAGGATGAGACGTTTCTTTGGCAGAAAACTACAGATTCAAATTGCTATTCGTCTCGGTAAGTATGATCATGAAAGTGTATGCTTGGCTTTTTCTACTAATGCCAATGTTCAAGAATTCGCTAGGCGTTTTATAGGGGATTATTGATTAGGTGGGCGTCTAGAATGGTTTTTCATTGCCTAGACCGATTTAAAAAGAAGAAAACATTCTAGAAAGTGTTTCGTGCCTAGATCTGACTTTTAGAACACACTGATGCTGTTTGTTTTCTTGTGCATAGTTCACAGGCTTCTATACCTCTTTGCAAAGATGGAGATAGTGTTCCATATTACCACCCACTGGTTCCATGTATAAGCGGAACCACAAGTAGACGCTGGTTACCTATTCAGAATAGGTCTGCTATTATAGCAGGAACTACCTCAGCCGAGCTTGAGATTCATGGAAAGTAATCTTTTACCATCTCTTTTCATTCTTCAGTTTAACTTGGTACTTATATTTCTCAATGTTTCAGGTTTAAAACCTGAAGAGTTCTTGGAGGATTCACAAGTATGGAGATCAGCACTTAAGAACTATTGGTCCTTGCTTACACCTTTGATATTCTCTGACCATCCAAAGAGACCCGGTGATGAAGATCCTCTCCCTCCTTTTAACATGATACGTAATGTGATGGACATGAATGCTCGTTTCGGGAACTTAAACTCTGCTTTACTCGACCAAGGAAAGTCCGTTTGGGTGATGAACGTTGTTCCAGTCAATGCACGTAACACTCTTCCTATCATACTTGATCGTGGCTTTGCCGGTGTTCTACATGACTGGTGAGTGTGTTCTACGTTTCTTTTCACCTATAATGATTGTTAAAGAAGAGACCCTTATCGAATATCTTTGTTCACTACGCAGGTGTGAACCATTCCCAACGTATCCACGAACATATGACATGCTTCATGCCAATGAACTTCTCACACATCTTAGCTCAGAACGGTGCAGCTTAATGGACTTATTCTTGGAGATGGATAGGATTCTTCGCCCGGAGGTTTATATTATAAACTAGCATTCTTGTTTTTTCCACAAGATGTGAAAAGAAAACTTGTCGTTTGTGTAATTGGTTTAATAGGGATGGGTTGTTCTAAGCGACAAGGTGGGAGTAATAGAGATGGCACGTGCACTGGCAACACGAGTGCGGTGGGAAGCACGAGTCATTGATCTTCAAGACGGTAGCGACCAAAGACTTCTTGTCTGTCAAAAACCATTTCTCAAGAAGTAAACACGAAAGCAACATTTTAAAAATATATATATTCTTCTTTCACGACACATAAACAACATTCACTAGTCACTACTACACAGTATTTTTCACGGGTAAGTTCTCTGTATAGAAGAACTCGAAGAAGGTTTTGTAAGAGTGGAAGCTGTTAGCAACGAGTAGAAAAAAAGAAAAAAAAAGTTAGATTCAATATTCTTTGATTCTTCTTTTTCTTTTTTATTTATTTTGCTCTTGGAATCGAAATATTTTTCATTCTTCCGGTTTTGTTTGCTCATTAATTTTGTAAACGAGATTACTTGTTATTTATTTTCCAAAATGTAATTTTTTGAAGGTACTGAGATGATAGTAAAGTGAGTTATATACACAAAATTTATTAATGTGTTAAAACTTTATACGATGGAAATGTTTTAGGATGTGTAACTCTAATGCTTATTTTATTGTTTATCTATGCGAGAGTAAATAACGATAATTTGATTGATGTCTCTTCTCAAAATTTAACGAATTACAAAAAGAACAAATTATTGGAGATGCGGGGGATCGAACCCCGTGCCTCTCGCATGCAAAGCGAGCGCTCTACCATTTGAGCTACATCCCCAATTGATAATATTCTTTATTAAAAAACATATTCATTTAAACAGTACGTTTTCAAACATTGTTCATTTACTAAGAAAACCGACCCGTTGACCCGATTCCCATCCAACGGTTCGACATCAATTGTACACACAGAGTTAAATAAAACCCCACTGGTTTGTTTCCACATTGAAAACCTCCTTTCCAAGTTTTCCAGGTCAAGTAAGTTTCGCCATGGATCCTCAGCAGCGGAGAACTGAAACCGGTCCCCGTCCTCCCGTCGGACAACCCGGCGGCGATGTGACTTCGATTTTCATTGTGTTCGGTGTTTTCATCGCTATCTCCGCTTTGGTATAACAACGCCCATCCTATCCTACTTTGATCCTTACTGAATCGGTTCTCCCTATAGATCCTTCGGTCTAGAATCGGAATTTCAGAGTTTTGTTTCCTTTAGTTGAGACTTGACTTGCTCTTCTTGTCTCGGACTTAGATTCGATCTTAGTTTCGTTTTAAATTTTAGATTCGTGTGATGTTTTGTCACTACCGAACATACTTTGAAACCTCTGCTTGAAAATTAAATAACTCATCAATGCATATATATAAAAGTTTAGTAATTTTTTATTTTTTTGTAACTTAGGAGCTTATTATATATAAAAAAACTTTTAAGTTCTTTTTGGGGTCAAGATCAAGGCCAATGTCTCATTAGTCTGTGTCCAGATCTGGCCCAGTTGATATAACATGTTTGTGTTATCATTGAGCTTTGTTCATGTTTTTTGAGTTTTTAACGGTATTAGCAGGTCATGTCTCCTTCATCGTTGGTGCACCAAGTCCCCGAAGGTCACGTTGGAGCCTATTGGAGAGGTGGTGCTCTTCTCAACATCATTACAGAGCCTGGTATTATTATTACTAACTAACTATCCCTTCTCTCACTGTCTCTGTCATCACGGTTTCGTTTGGATTCTAAACACTGCTTCTTGCTTCAGGTTTTCATTTGAAGCTGCCTTTCATTACCAACTACGAGCCTGTTCAAGTTACTCTCCAAACAGATCAAGTGAGGAGTCTTTCACCATTTAAAGTCTTATATGTGTTTAGGTTCTTTCTTTTTTTAAAACATGATTACTTCTCTGTGACTTAGGTGAAGGATATACCATGCGGTACCAAAGGAGGTGTCATGATTTCCTTTGAGAAAATTGAAGTAAGACCCTAAGTTTTTTTTTTGTTTCTCAACTTACATGTAGTGACCAGAATTTAAAAAAAAAATGATTTTAGGTTGTTAATCGTCTGCGTAAGGATTATGTCTATGACACTTTGCTCAACTACGGTGTCGACTATGATAACACATGGATATATGACAAGATTCACCACGAGATCAACCAGTTTTGCAGCTCTCATTCGCTCCAGCAAGTCTACATTGACATCTTTGACCAGGTAGGTAGATTTGGAACCTGTGGTAACCTTAGTGGAAACATATGATCTTTGATCTTAACGGTTTGGACGCTTTAGTGCTGTTTTAAAATCAAATGTGTTTCAGATTGATGAACGAATGAAAGAGGCACTTCAGGCTGATTGCACACGTTATGCTCCAGGGATTGAGATTATTAGTGTGCGTGTCACAAAGCCTAAAATTCCAGAGAGTGTAAGGCGGAACTTTGAGCAGATGGAAGAAGAGCGCACTAAGGTACATTCCTTCTTCTTGACCCTTGGCTTCCCCCTTTTGTTTCCAGTTCTGCTATAATGCATTTGTGGTAAACTGATTGACTTTCTTGGAAGGTCTTGATTGCTATTGAGAAACAAAGAGTTGCTGAGAAAGAGGCAGAGACAAAGAAAATAATGGCCATTAGTGAAGCTGAGAAGAATGCCAATGTTAGTAAGATTCTGATGCAGCAGAAGCTGACTGAGAAAGACAGTGCACGGAGAGAAGCTGATATCGAGAATCAGATGTATCTTGATCGTCAAAAGAGTCTCGCCGATGCAGATTACTACCGGTAATAGCCACAGTCTTTATTATCATTAATTACAGAACCAATTGGGTTCTAATGTTTTTACTTTTTCTTTGATCAATGTCACTAGTGTACTGAAAGAAGCTGAAGCAAACAAGTTGAAGCTCACTCCTGAATTTCTCGAACTTAAGTTCATCGATGCTATTGCACGTAACACCAAAATGTTCTTCGGGGACAAGGTTTTTCTCTACACTTTCTCATTTCTAAACTCTTGTTTCTCTGTTCTGCTGTTCTAAAGAAGTATATATATCTTTACTGTGAAGGTACCTAACATGGTGTTGGATCAAAGGCTGCTTGGGAACTTCCTCAATCACTCGCCAAAAGACAAATCTAATGATGGAAACTCGGAAATTGCCACTGATTCATAGAACATGTTCAGTCCCCACCAAAAAACAAAAAAAACTTCCTTTTGTTTTTGCTTAAGTTATGCAGCATAACCTCGTAGTGAAAACTCGGAAAATCATTTTTTAGTTCCTAATAATTATGCTTTTGTCTGAAAATGAATCTCAGTAAGACTAAAGCCTATCCATATCCATATATCACTTCAACCTATGTATTAGATTCAAAGAGCCACAGAGTATCAAACATGTGGTTGCAAGTTATTCTCCATTATAGTAACATATGAAAGACAAAGTTGAACCACACTTCTCAAATTCAGACTCAAAGTCCAAATTTATATGAGCTCTTGTTTGGTCTTATTAGGCTGAGCATGCCCATGTGTCTTAAAGTTCTCTATAGACACACATGTAGCCTTCCCCACGCAACCATCACAGCATACATGATGCAGTTCCAGAGAAGATCCGGTTTCAACAAACCGGACAGGACTCAAAAGCGGTGAAGAGGCAAAGCCCATAAATATCAAGAGAAAAAGAGTTTTTCTTTTGTGTTTAAAGAAGCAAAAGAAAAAGAAGATGTATGTGATTGAGAGCAAAGCAGCAGCTATAGGATGTATGATACTCTCGTTATGTTGCTTGGGAAGCTGGCCAGCGATTCTGACTCTTTTGGAGAGAAGAGGTCGTCTTCCTCAGCATACTTTTCTTGATTTCACAACCGCTAATCTATTGGCCGCAATCTTGATCGCATTTACACTCGGTGAGGTTGGGAAAAGCACGTTTCAAACACCTGACTTCACCACTCAGCTCCTTCAAGTTCGTTCTCTTCTTCTTTATATTTCCTTTAATTATACGTAGACACACCTTTTTGTGCGTTTGCGTTTGTGTTATGGAAGGAATCACTTTTGTGTAGGACAATTGGCCGTCGGTGTTGCTTGCAGTAGCTGGAGGCGTGCTTTTAAGCGTTGGGAATTTAGCGACTCAATACGCTTTTGCGTTTGTCGGTTTATCAGTCACCGAAGTTATAACCGCAAGCATCACCGTTGTCATTGGTATTATGCTTAACGTCCCTATTGTTTCAAATACAGTTTCCGCGTTTGCGTTTAGGTTGTGAATAAAAATTGATAAACATTTTGTAAAACATTTTTATAAAATATTTTCCTATGTAAATGCAAACAGAAAGGTTAGATATGTATCTCTACGTTATGAATCAATCACTGATGTGTTTTTTTTTTTTTTGGTTTCTTGCATGTCACGTTTGAGTTATATAGGGACAACGTTGAACTATTTCTTGGATGACAAGATAAACAGAGCAGAGGTTCTTTTCCCAGGAGTAGGTTGCTTTTTGATCGCTGTCTTCCTTGGCGCTGCGGTCCACTCTTCAAATGCAGCTGATGTCAAAGCCAAACTCGAGTCTTTACCTAGCGAGTATAAAGCTGGGACAGAGTAATGCTATATGTTCCTCTCTCTTCGCTTTTGTTGTTCCCATGTCTTCAAAATGTGTTCTGTATTAACAGAGATGTCACCTTTCACAGGGATTTCTATTCTTCTATTAAAAAAGGTGAAGACAACCCTGAAAAAGGTAATCCCTATATATAGTTATAAGATTGAGAAACTTACCAATGCGGAGTTGGCTCAGTGGTTGTGGAACCACTCGGTTCCCTAGGTTCTAGGTTCGATCCACACTGGGAGGGAGATTAAACAACCTGGTCTTATGATCTATTCTTATGTTTGTTCTTGCCCTTAACAGAGGAACCTGATCTCGAGTCTCACGAGAAACCAGTAGAAAAGGCGAAAGCAGGGACTGCAGGATTCTTTGTAGAGCTAGAGAACAAAAGAGCAATCAAGGTTCAGTTACATTGTGACCAAAGCAGAAAAAAAGGGAGAGTATATTACTAGTCGGTGTTAAGAAAAAAAACTCAATCATTGGCAGGTCTTTGGGAAGAGCATAATGATTGGACTCTTCTTAACACTCTTCGCTGGAACCTGCCTCTCTTTGTTCTCTCCTGCATTCAACTTGGCAACAAATGATCAGTGGAGCACATTGCCTAAAGGCGTACCTAAGCTAGTTGTCTACACTGCTTTCTTCTACTTCTCCATCGCGGGTTTTCTCATTGCTTTGATTCTAAACCTCATCTTTCTTTACCGGCCTATGGCAGGCTTAGCGAGATCATCTCTTAAGAAGTATGTGAAGGACTCTAAAGGTAGAAGTTGGGCTGTTTTTGCTGGCTTCTTGTGTGGGTTTGGTAATGGTTTGCAGTTTATGGGAGGTCAAGCTGCTGGATACGCGGCAGCAGACTCTGTACAAGTTAGTGCTTTTTTTTTTCATCTCTTGGTTTAGTGTTGTTCATATTGGTTGATTTTGAGTATATATGAGACCATCATTATAAGAATCTTATTTAAGAACCGTTTCTTAATTTTTTTTTAATTAAAGTTAAGAGACGGTTCTTATATTACGTTAAGAACTCCATTCTAAGAACCCCACAATAATCTGCCTTGAACTTCATTTGTTTTGGTTTGGTTAGGCACTTCCTCTTGTGAGCACGTTTTGGGGTATAATTTTGTTTGGAGAGTATCGGAGATCGTCAAGGAGAACTTATGTACTTCTGGTTAGTATGTTGGTCATGTTTGTGGCGGCAGTGGCCATTCTCATGGCGTCTTCTGGTCGCCGTGGTCACCGGAAATGATAAGACATTTTCTTAGTTTTAGTGTAAGTTTGAGCTTGCTTGTTATGAATAACAACAATCGAATGATTTTATTTTCTAATCAAGTTGGAAAATATCTGGTGTATTTCAGAAATACTATATAGTTTCTCATTATACTTATAGATTTATCTGAATAACATTGTGTGTTATGCATTGTGACACATATTATTAACTCTCTCATGATTTATAAAACTGTTTTGACTTGTTCTCTTCTCTTAGTTTTACAGTTCTTAGCATGCTTTTCCGAATGAAGAAATTATTATGTCAGTTGTTGACTGACGGAACTGGCAAAAAAAAATCTAATCTGAACGCAAATCGAGAATGATCAATTTTCTACAAAACTATGTATTTAAAATATATAGAAAAGGAGTTGTCTCTATCAAATGGGTCTGCCAGTAGTATCACAGCCACGACCAAATTCTGAATCTTCCAATCAAATGGGATTCTATAAGCAAAGAAGTAAACTAAAACTTGTAACTTCTTCTTTCTTGTCCTCTCTGTTCTCTTGTTATCATCTGTTATACATCAAACTTAAGGACAAAAGCTTCAAAAAGGTAAACTATTTCAAGAAACTCACTAAGTCAAAGATCTTTTCTTTTTGGTATCTCTTCTTACTGCTTCTCTAGTAATCCAAAAATATTGTGTCTCTTGTTTTGCCATTTGGTTGTCTATTTGCAGTTATCAGACTTCCATAGATCTTTTATAGAACTACAACCCTCAGTTTGAGTTTTGATCGATCTTAATAATGTTTCTGTCCATACCAAAATAGTCAAGAGTGTTTGCTTGAGATCAAGAAAGGTAATGAAATTTAGTGAAATATTGTTTTGAGTTTTCTTTAGATCTTTCTTGTATCAGCATATGTCTTGTTGTTCTGTTCTTGGAACCTTCCTCTAACTAAACTAACCTAAGAATCATCCTTCTTTTTTTGCAGCGTTTTTTTTTGTGATTTCATAAAAGTATATAATATACATAGAGTGGAAGATGTATATGATAGAGAGCAAAGGAGGAGCAATCAGTTGTATGCTCTTGGCTCTGCTCTTCTTAGGGACATGGCCAGCAATCATGACTCTAATGGAAAGACGCGGCCGGCTTCCTCAACACACTTATCTTGACTACACAATCACAAATATGTTAGCTGCAGTGATCATAGCGTTAACACTAGGCCAAATAGGTCCAAGCAGACCTAATTTCATCACACAACTTTCTCAAGTCAGTTACATATCTCTCTCTATACACATGCATACATCTTATATAAAATCTTGTGGGCATACAATGCATATTTTCTTTTTATTTATAGGATAATTGGCAGTCTGTGATGTTTGCTATGGCTGGAGGAATAGTTCTTAGCCTTGGAAACTTAGCAACACAATATGCTTGGGCTTTTGTTGGTTTATCAGTCACTGAAGTCATCACCTCTAGTATCACTGTTGTTATTGGTAAACTCTTGTTTATTCTCAAATACTTTTAACTGATTCTTTCTTTCTACTTATCATACACCATTTTTTGTTTTCTTTTTTTCATAGGTACAACTTTGAATTACTTCTTGGATGATAGAATCAACAGAGCTGAGGTTCTTTTCCCGGGAGCCGCTTGCTTCTTGATAGCAGTTTGTTTCGGCTCTGCAGTTCATAAGTCAAATGCGGCTGATAACAAATCCAAACTCCAAAATTTCAATAGGTTGAACAAGATTCACAACTTGTTCTTGTTTGTTTTAGTTTGGTTTTAAACTAATTTTGATCTTGTTTCAGTTTAGAGACTACTTCTTCTTTCCAAATAGAGGCAAATCCTGCAAACAGCGGGTTAGCTAAAGAGAAAGCAAAAGAAGGGACTGCAGCTTTTCTTATAGAGCTTGAGAATCAAAGAGCTATAAAGGTGAAACAATCTTTTCATTTCATGTAGATATCATAAGGCTATTAGTTTCTTTGAAAAATCAAGTTTTGCATTGATAGGTGTTTGGGAAAAGCACAATAATTGGACTGGCAATAACTTTCTTTGCCGGTATCTGTTTCTCTATGTTCTCACCTGCATTCAACTTAGCTACCAACGATCAATGGCACACTTTGAAACATGGGGTTCCAAAACTCAATGTGTACACTGCTTTCTTCTACTTCTCAATCTCTGCATTTGTGATTGCTCTGATACTGAACATCAGATTTCTCTATTGGCCTGTACTTGGTCTCCCAAGATCTTCTTTAAGCGCTTACCTAAATGACTGGAACGGTAGAGGATGGTCTTTCCTTGCTGGATTTCTCTGTGGGTTTGGTAATGGTCTTCAGTTCATGGGCGGTCAAGCGGCAGGCTATGCAGCTGCAGACGCTGTTCAGGTTTAGACTAAAAAAACTATTATTACTCTGTTCAGTGATTTAAGAGTGAAATATAATTAAGCAAACAAACATATCATCTTTTGATGGTGTTTCAGGCACTTCCACTTGTGAGTACGTTTTGGGGGATATTGCTGTTTGGAGAATACAGGAGATCATCGAGAAGAACATATCTACTTCTTATCAGTATGCTCTTCATGTTCATAGTCGCAGTTGCGGTTCTTATGGCCTCATCGGGACATAGAAAATGATTTGAAAAAAAGGAGTTCGTTCACATAGAAAACTTCTACAAGTTTTAGCGTTAATTAGATGATATTAATCCGACGAATAATTATCATTATACTAGCCTTCGTATTTTTCGTTTTAATTTAGAGATCTGTCAAATACTTACATTAGTCAATTAACCACACCTTTTGTTAATAAAGTGAAAGTTTTCGTGTTATACAAATAGAATAGAGATATTTTGAATATAAATTCTATTTATTTTTAAAAAAATATAATTTCTCATTAAAATTAGGGTAAACTTATCTTATCATATTTAAGCTAATTAAGGTAGTTTAAGAAAGGAAAAAGGTATTTTCAAATTTTGAAATTGTAAATATGGCATAGTCCTAGTTATCCAAGTTATTTCTATATGGCGAGCGACTATATGAATAAGGTATAGTTCGGAGATAATTAGAGTGATTACTACTCCAAATAAAATTAGGATAACAAAAGTCTTGTTATAAATACACAAGTCTTGTTACAAAAATAATAATAATACACAAGTCTACAACAATTATTAATCATCCCAACAAAGAAAGAGAGCTTAGAAAGTCTTGATTGTAAAAGCTCCTCATACTTAACCTAATGGAACTAGAAGAAGCACAACAAACAATCAATCCGACCACAACGACCTCTTTCACCTCGCTTCCTGATGAGATCGTTGTATCCTGCTTAGCACACTTATCTAGGTCATACAACCCTCAACTTTCCTTAGTCTCCAAGAGATTCAACTCTCTCATCTCCTCCAATAACCTCCTCCTTGCGCGACATCGCTCCAAAACACAAGAAAGTTTCCTTCATGTCTGCTTACATGACCCGAGTTCTAGTCTTCCTTCATGGTTCACCCTCTGGATAAAACCTCACCAAACCACCCTAACCAATGATCTGCAGAAGGCTAACAACTCTACCGGAAACACTATGATCATGTTGGTTCCAATAATACCTTCTTCTTCATATTCTCCTCGTGTACCAACATCAAACATCGGTATGGACGGTTCAAAGTGCTGCTACACACTCAAACAATACAGCATATCTCCCATGTCATCCCCACTTTTGGTTCGTGATAAGGGGAGTAGCTCCACGTGGCGTGAAGTCACTAGCATGAAGGTGGCTCGAAAGAATCCCGTTGCTGGCATTGTGGATGGGAAGATATACATGATGGGAGGTTGCAATGCAGATGAAACCAAGAATTGGGCTGAGGTGTTTGACCCAACTACGCAAACTTGGGAGTCTTTACCTGACCCTGGCCCTAGGCTCCGCTCCTCTCTAATCAAGACAATATACGGGAGAGAGGGAAAGGTTTACGTTAGTAACACCGAGAAGATAAATTATTTTTATGACCCTAAGGTAATGAGATGGGGCGTTGCAAAAGTGGCACTCAACGTTGAGAGAATGTGTAATATAGCGAATGTTATGTACGCTTTTGATGATAAAAAGTATTTCTTGTGGTATGACACAAAGCGTGAAGAGTGGAGAGTGGTCAAAGGGTTGCAGATACTGGTGAGGAATTGTTGTGATAGTGTTATTGCCATAGCTAACTACGGTGGAAAACTCTTAGTCTTGTGGGAGAAGAATCAGCCTAATAAGTGGTATGAGAAGAACATTTGGTGCTCGGTGATTGCACTTGAAAGACGCTTTGGTGATGGAGTTTGTGGAATTGTTGAGTGGGCTAGTGTTGTGCTTACAATTCCCAAATCATACGTTTTCTTGCGTTGCCAAGTGGACACAATATGAAAAATGCTTTTTGTTTTCGTTTTCCTTAATTGAGTTTTGTTTAAAGTTACTAATCACCACTCCTTGGTACCCAAATCTTGTTTTCCCTTTTGTTACTAATCTTGCTTATGTTGTTATTTCATTACTGGTTAAGCCTAAACTCGATTTGAAACTGTGAAAGACATCTTTACAAGGGTGGCTAGTGGATCTTTCTTACAAAAAAGGTTTCAACGAGGGAATACTTTCTTAGGACTACTCAAAATATTCATAAATTTTTATTTGTTTTGTTATTTGTTTCAATTCAAATCAAAAAATTCGGATATTCGTAACTCTACAAAGAAAATTCAATATTAATATGTGATATTTATAAGAAACAAAGTAAATCACAATTACTAGTATTTTTAAGAACGGATATCCGTTATATGCATATATATATATATATATATAATTTATATAAATATTATATTTTATTTAATTTTACAATATTTTTATTTATTAAATTTATTATATTAGCTATTAATTTTTTTTAAAAAAATATATATATAATAAATTATTATTATTTTATATTATTTTGATTGTATGTTTTTTCTTTTATTTATACGGATCAAATCTGATTAAAATCTAAAACTTTCTGGTAGAACTTTATCATCTTTTCTCATTTTGAATCACTTTTCTTTTGTGATGAAACAAGAACAAAATAACAACAAAACTTGATTTTGTTGATCAGATCCTCTGTACCATCAATATACTCTCTCAGCTGCAAACACAAGATCATAATCAAAATGATGAAAACAAAAAGGAAAACAAAAAGAAGAAGAGCAATGGGTTTCTTTGTTTTGGACAGAAAGTAAAACTCTTTGTTCTTTAACTAGTGCCAAGACCAACGTATATCAAACCAAGTGTTAAAATAAAAGTCAAATCAGTTGGATGGAGCACAGATTCTAAAATAGACCATGCCACAGGAGATCAACTTCAAAAGTGGTAACAAACTAACCAAAAAAAAAAGAAAACAGATAAGAGAAGCCGACATGGCGCGAAACGCAGCAATATAATGGGGTTAGTTAAAAGTTCCGAACTTTACGACATACCTTTCGTTCTGTTATCCCCCTCCAAACAGACAAGGAACAGAACCAAACCCTAGATCCCCTTTTCTTCATCTTAGTTTTGTCTGATAAAGAAAATTTCACAACTTATCCAAGTGTGAAGAAGAATCATCACTGAATCACGGTCTAGGTTCATCTCATCAAATCATTTCCAGGTATGTTTTTTTTTTATATATATAAAACAGATTTCTCTTCTTATCTTAGAGTTTTTTTCTTTTTTTGATGTTTATTGCTTTTGATTAACCCTAGAAAATGGGTATTGATGATTATTGCATTTGATTGTTAATTTAGGTTTTGTTATGGGGTCAGAACATGATCACGATGAAAACAAACAAGTTTCAGAAAGTCCTTTATTAGAAGGTGAAAATGGAGATGGTGAGCATAAAAAGATCCTTTCAGAAGATACTGTAATCATTCACTCAGAAACACATTCAAGATCCTCTTCTTCATCATCATCTTCATCTTCATATTCATCACCACCAAAGCATCTACCAGAGACAGATTCACCTCCTGTTCAAGTAATGGACAGGGAGGATAATAGCAACTATGACCCTGATAGGATCCCTTCTTCGGTTTTCGAGACAAGCAAATCGAATATGCAAGCTGATTGGAGCTGTGCTTCAAATGAGTCTCTCTTCAGTATTCATTTAGGGAGAAACAGTTTCACTGTTGATACGATGAAATCAGGTGAGCTGTATAAATCAGGAGAGTTACTCGCTTATAGTCCTGAGCTTCCTATGCCTCCTCCACCAGGAAAAGAATCAGACCCTTTAGTCGAGTCGTCATCCAAAGGTGTTGATTCTGATGATGAGAAAGATCAGCCTCCTGCTGTTTCTTGGAAAACTCCTACAAAGTCTTACCGTTCTAACCGAAGCTCAAACAGCACGCATTCCTTCTCTTTCCCCATGTAATAATAATCTCCATCATTCCTCTTTATTCTAGCTTTGTTTTTTGATGGATTTTGGTTTAGTGAAAGTCTTTTTTTATATATTACAGTTTAGCAGGAGCTGCAAGTGATTCAGCAAGGGTAGAAACAGGGGAACAGAAGAAACAAGAAAAAGAATCAGAAGAGACAGAACAACCATCAGAAGTAGAAAACCAGAAGCAGTCAACAATGTGTGGTTGGTTCTCATGGTTTCCTCAGTGTCCTTGGTGTTGCTCTTTACGTTCTCCATGTTCTTGATCAATTCGTTTTGCTTTGTGTTTTTTTTTTTTTTTACGATTAGTTTGTGTGTGACCCTCTTTAACCGGTTTGAGTAAACCTGTTAAATGGAAATCATGATAAGTTATGTTTAACAAAAAGTAAATTAGGTTGATTAAATGAATCAAATGGTTTTAGGTTGGTGTAAGAGAGAGCAAAGTTGATGACTCTCAGGTCTATTGTAAAGTGTTAAAATAGTTAAATGGCCAAGAGCTTTGAAACTTTGTGTGGTTCCATGAAGCATAACTCTAGTTTCTAGCCAGAGCATTGTCATGACCGTTGACCTAAGAAGCTTTATCATCACCAGTGGCATCACCATTCAGTCCGTTTCTCTCTGAGCCTCCATTGTCCCGAGGTCTTATTGTCTTCAGGATCATTCCTATTGTATCCATTGTTTCGCGCAGAATATTAATTCCTGCTATTTTCATTGTTGTTTGCTGCAGAAGAATTAAAAAGAAAAACACACTCAACTAGGATTTTGTTTCTACATTTTTCATGAAGTTATCTTCTTGGAGACAACATGTTACATGGCCTTAAGAAACTTGCCTCCTTTGTCTTTTATAGATGCTCTTGGGTTTCCGATTCTGATTGTTTTTGAGCCTATAGTTGCATTCCATTATCAAAACAAAAAATAAAAAACAAAACTTCGAATGAAATGAGAGTTTGATGAGAAAAAGTATATCTGGAGTTTCTTTTTTCTTTAAGCAATGTGAGTGAAGTAACATTCCCAAACTACACAATTTTAAAAGAGGAGAATTTTCTAACAGCTTTTTGGACAGTATCCATTAATATCGTGCCACGTTATCATAGCCGAGTAACGGAATGTTTGAGCTGTTTTCGTTTTTGTGGGCCCAAAAAACAAAAAGCCCCCGGCGAGGATCGAACTCACGACCTTTCGCTTACGAAGCGAACGCAATACCACTATGCTACGGAGGCAATTTGTCCAAATATTTGGAACGCCCTTTTAAAAAACGTAAATATGCTTACAGACCAAAGGAGCTTCGATTAAACTTTTGACGGGAAGGAGACGCCGCCGGAATCAAACCGGAAAAATTTTGGAAGTAACCGTGCCGCAAACCAGGCCTCTGCTGGAAGCGTGAGATTCCATTCACCGTCATACTGAAACGCTCATATTTATAAAGGCTTCAATAGAATCAATACTAGTGTTATATCACATTCTTTGGTGGTGTATTGTTTACAAAGGACTAATAGAGTAATAGTCATAAACTGTGTCATACTATTTCAATGTAGAGCTGAGCATAAAATCCAGAACTAAATATCTGAAAAACCCAATTTGTTATTTAGTCCGAAATATAAAAATATCCAAATTGATTTTTGTAGAATGGTACAAAATATATCCAAAATATATCCAAACCTGAATAAGTAAATCCAATATTAATAGTCAAACAAATTTGAATCGAATTTAAAGTGTTATTATCTAAATCCGAATCCGACTCATATTAATAAAATATTTAAATAAGACTTAAAGAACGTAAACTCGAAAATCCGAAATACTCAATCCAAACTTGCCAAGCCTAATTTCATGTGTTCCTATACTTGATTTTGATATTGATCCGGATATGATGTAGTCTAGTAATCTCTGTATTCAGTCATATGCTATTCTATTTATCCGTGTAACATATCGGTAGTACAGTTTAAGACATTCAGACATAGGGTTAAAACTGGAAACCCACAACAAAACCCTAAACATTATTGTTTTCTCCCACGGTGAGCGTCTTCCGTCTCTAGCCGTGATCTGCGTGCTCGGCGCATAAACCATTGCAAAACCCCACAACTTATATCAATCCCAAAGTTCGGTTCTTTTTCAATTAAATATGATGGAAACAGAAGTCAGTGGCTGCGACAACATCGTCGGCGATGATACATGGCGAGCTGAAGCAGAGATCGGTGGCAACGAGAGGGCTTTGCAAGCGCTTCGAGAACTCATTATCTTCCCTTTTCGCTACTCTCTAGAAGCTCGAACTCTTGGTCTCAAAGTAAGCATCCACACCTGAACTCAACTTACTCTGGTTCTGTTCTGTTTTATTAATCTTCCTCTGCTTTTTTCACTCATCATTGCAGTGGTCTAGAGGGTTGCTCCTATATGGTCCTCCTGGAACCGGAAAGGTAAACTCTGTTTCAAGCTTTAAATTTTTCAAACAAAACTGTGTTGGGTTCATCAAAGTTCTAAACTTTCGTACATAAGATGAGCTTATTTTGTGTGTGCAGACAAGTTTGGTCCGTGCTGTTGTCCAGGAATGTGATGCACATTTGACTGTGTTAAGGTACTGTTTCTTTGTAGCTTCTGTATACGTTGTATGGTATGGAGGAAGTAGGTGAAAAGCTAATTAGTGGCTTTGTGTTTGTGTTGGAATGCTCTGTTCAGCCCTCACTCTGTGCATCGAGCTCATGCTGGAGAAAGCGAGAAAGTCTTGAGAGAAGCTTTTGCCGAAGCTTCTTCTCACGCTGGTTCTGACAAGCCATCTGTGATTTTTATTGATGAAATCGACGTTCTTTGTCCTCGGCGTAGTTCTAGGTATTGCATCACTCATTTATTTGTTTCTCCTAGGAGATTGAGAGTTGTTTGATTTTTTTTTTTAAATGTTAGAGGAGAGCAAGGTGTTCGTATTGCTTCTCAGCTCTTTACACTAATGGACTCAAACAAGCCTTCATCATCTGCACCAAGAGTTGTTGTTGTAGCATCTACAAATAGGTTTTTGTCTTTACCCTTAAAAACATTATTTTACTTTTTTTTTTAAACCTTTTATCTTTGAATGCAATGGTTTTCTTGTCAACAGGTTGGATGCAATTGACCCAGCGCTAAGAAGGGCGGGGCGGTTTGATACTTTAGTTGAAGTGAGCACACCTAATGAAGAGGATCGTTTAAAAATCCTGCAGGTAATGCGATTGCCTATTTGGTGCTTAAGTGGGAGCTTGTTTCTTCTTGTGAGCTTTATCTTTGCTATTCTTTTCAGCTGTACACAAAGAAAGTCAGTTTAGATCCTAGTCTCGATCTGCAAGCCATAGCAACGTCTTGTAACGGGTTTGTTGGGGCAGATTTGGAAGCTTTATGTCGTGAAGCGACCATATCCGCAAGCAAAAGATCTTCAGATTCTCTTCTTATCCTAACATTGCAAGACTTCAAGGTTGCAAAATCTGTGGTTGGTCCAAGTATAACAAGAGGGATAACAGTTGAAATACCTAAAGTGACATGGGACGATGTTGGTGGTCTCAAAGACTTGAAGGTAAATAGCTTTAACACTGTTGTCTAATTGTCTTCCTCTTACATTGTGGCTTATGTGTTTCATGTGGACAGAAAAAGCTCCAGCAAGCTGTTGAATGGCCGATCAAACATTCAGCTGCATTTACAAAAATGGGAATATCACCGATGCGTGGAATACTCCTCCATGGTCCTCCAGGTTGCTCAAAGACAACTCTTGCTAAAGCTGCTGCAAATGCTGCTCAAGCCTCCTTCTTTTCCTTAAGGTATAACCCCCTTTTGGTTAAGACAATCATGTTTCAAGGAAAAAAACCTTTTGGTTATGAAACTTGTGTCTTCGCGTGTGGTGTCTGATTAAGCTGTGCGGAGCTGTTCTCTATGTATGTTGGAGAAGGTGAAGCTTTATTGAGGAACACGTTTCAAAGAGCTAGACTTGCTTCCCCTAGTATAATATTCTTTGATGAAGCTGATGTTGTCGCCTGTAAAAGGTATGTCTCTTCCTAACTCTTGCTTTTTTGCGTTTGTAGACTCTTTTAACATGTTTACTTCCGTGATGGATCGTTCTAGAGGTGATGAGGGCTCAAGCAATAGCTCTACAGTTGGAGAAAGACTTCTGTCTACACTCTTAACCGAAATGGATGGTCTTGAAGAAGCAAAGGTACACAAAATCTCTTTTTGATTCCCTTATTGGTTTGCAATTATAGTGATGTGTTTTTGGTTTAGGGAATTCTTGTCTTGGCTGCTACAAACCGTCCCTATGCAATAGATGCAGCTCTAATGCGACCTGGTCGGTTCGATCTTGTAAGTCATCACATTGTATCTCACTTTGATCAGTAAACCGGTTTGTTAACCGTTTTCTTGAAAATGTTATTTGTTTAGGTGCTGTATGTGCCACCACCTGATGCAGAAGCTCGGTTAGAGATACTGCAAGTACATACACGCAGCATGAGACTAGGAGAGGACGTTGATCTCAGGAAAATCGCAGAGGAGACTGATCTTTTTACAGGTGCAGAGCTTGAAGGTCTGTGCAGAGAAAGCGGGACAGTGTCACTTAGAGAAAACATTGCAGCAAGCGGTGTGTTCAACCGCCATTTCTTAACGGCAAAGAAGTCGCTTAAACCTGCGTTGACGGTTGAAGAAGTTGAAAGTTATGCATCATTCAGGAAGTCAAAGAGTTCGGATTCAAGAACGGTTCCGGTTGAGAGAAAGAAGGTGAATCACTCCAATGTTTTGGGGTTAGGGTTGTTTGGTGTTTTGAGCTTGATGTTGGTTGCTACTGGAAAGTACTACTTGAACCGGTCTAAACATGGTGAACTACTAGCTGCTGCTGCTGCTACATGAATCTTTAAAAGTCTCTTTTTGTTTCAAAGTTCAGATTCTTTTTTATAAACATAATGCAGAAAAGGAAAGTTCAGATTTTTAAATGTATAAGAAGGGCAAGGATGGCCCACAAACCTCACTATTGAAATCGTCACCGTCGTCAAATAATTACATTGGTTTTTTGTGTTACTGATTGAATAATTTAACTCCAAATACCAAAATTAATTATTTGAAATTTTCTTATAATTTCACCGGTTTTGAGAAACTATCGTTTTGAGTTTAGATATTTCAATGAAAACTATTAATTTTCATCAACCAGCATTTGAAATTGATGGTTAACCGAAGAAGTGATCAATTGAACCGGAATCGTGAGAGTAGCAAAACCGGTTCGAGCTTTATATAGATAGACTGGTTCGCTCATGACTCGGTAATCAGTTGGAGCTTACTGAGTCTGCGTTCTTCTACACGTCCGTTTGCTTCTTCTTCTTCTAGATCTGATCATCTGATCGCGATTTTCGCCGGAAGGTTTGTTTCTCAAACTCTCAGATCGATTTCTTCTTTCAAACTTGTATTCCGTTTCTCTGGTGTAGAAAACCGATTCTAGATCTCGTAGATTCCTCCCTCGATTACCCTCTGGATTATGGTGTGTAGATTTGGTGATTCCGTAGATTCATGAATGTTGATTCGATTTCGCTGGTTTAGATCTGATTTTGATTCTTCCGCTGATTGAAGCGCATATCATTTTCTCCTAAAGATTCTTCGAGAATCATGAATTGTTTCGCCTCTTTTGTCATTTTTTACCTTGTTGATTTGAATTGGCATCTCTGATTTGGATTATATCTGAATCTTTCGTCTCTGATTGTGAATATAAACAAACTATCATGCATTGATGCTATAAGCAGCAGCATTCACTACAAAAAAAAAATAGCAATTGAAATCAGTATTACCTGATTCTATTTGATTTATCAATCTCTTATGTGTTCATTGATTGGATTCTGGGTTTCAGAAGTGTATCTATGGGTCGTGGGAACAGCTGTGGTGGAGGTCAAAGCTCACTCAATTATCTCTTTGGTGGTGGTGGTGATGCTCCTCCTCCTCCTAAGCCCGCTTCAGCTCCTCCTGCTGAGACAAACAACGCCACTGCTCAACCTGCACCTGCACCTGCACCAACAGCTGTGACTGCAACCGCACTCACCACGGCTACTACCAGCGTTGAGCCTGCAGAGATCAACAAGCAGATTCCAGCTGGTATCAAAACTCCCGTTAACAACTACGCCCGAGCTGAAGGACAGAACACCGGAAACTTCCTCACTGTATGTTTTGTCTTTGTGTTTATCACTCAATACAACAATGATATGTTACTCTCTAAAATAACACTGTAATGGTTCTCTTTTGCAGGACCGTCCTTCGACCAAAGTTCATGCAGCTCCTGGAGGTGGATCATCCTTGGATTATCTCTTCACTGGTGGCAAGTAAAATACATAAATAAAAATCATGTGTAATTCAAATGCTTATCCATTGTGTCTCTGTTGCATTCGCACACTATAAAACTGTTTGATGTGAGCCTCCCCTTTAATGATAAGAAGTCGGTTCTTGTCTGTCTATCTCTCAGTCGTTTCTCTTGTAATATTCTGATGAAAATGTTCCAAATAGTTTGAATCAAGAAAAAAAACTTGCAAGTTCTCTTGTTTACAAATTACACTGACCAGTACATCATTTGCTCGAACTCTATGATTTTTACGTGCCCGTGTTACTACGTAAGCCAGTTCATCTGTCTCCATGAATCTTAGGGGCAGACAATCATCGGGAGAAAAGTTTCTAGAACCCAAGAGTCTTGCATATTCAGCTCCAAATGTGTTGTTCGGTAGATCCCATGCATGGCCTACTTGCTCTGACACTACACGAGGACGCTCCAGCGATATAGCCTGCAGAGAAGAGACAAGATCAAAACACCAATTGTAATTAACTTCTTGGAAACAAAGACAAATCATATAATACCAAATCCATAAAAGAAAAACCAACGAAGAAAACATCAACTTTAAAACTCACTCTTCCTTTAGGAACATGACAGCAGATCCCATTGCCAGCGCCGATTTAAAAATAAACAAAGTCTCTTTTGAAAAAGATTTCATAAGACGTAGCATGTTGGTTTATCAGAAACAAATAGTTTATGGCACCAAGATTAATAAATAGAATCAGAAATGTTAATATGTCATGGGGCAACAATAGAGATACTAACATGGAGTAAACTCGACCATATAATACCAAAAGTCATAATAGTGAAGTGAAGTGTGGTTTTGCTCCAACTTTACTTTATTTTAGAGTAGAAAATTAAATAATAAAAAATGCATTATTCTATTTATGATGAAAAATCACTTTTTTATTCTAGTAAGGAATAGTAATATTATTTCAAGTTCAACGTGAAGTAAAAAAAAATTTGCACCTAAATAAAAGTGGAATAAACTGATTTTCTCATCCCTAATTAACATTTGCAATTCCACTTAGATAAGTTTACCTTTATTTCTTTCAATCTTCACGATGTAATTATTTGTAGACAATCAATTTTTTGGCTAAAAATACACAAAATTTCTCATAATTTAATTAATTGCTTCCGAAATGCCGTGTCCCTGCGGGAATCACGTATTGGCAGTAATATATTGACACATGTCTAACCAGGTACGTGATGTAATGACTGTTTCTTTCAATCGCAACATATCCGAAGAGTGTAGGGAAGATTGGTTTCTTAACACAATATGAGTTCGACACGTAGTCTACGAGCTCTGTCCCAGTCCTCATCTTCCCTCATCTTACGTTTATGAACGTAAACTGAAGAGTATTTCAACAAGTACGATTATAAATGTTATTAATAAAAGATTTGGTCAGAAAACAATATTTAACGTTTACGACTTTTTGGCCAACTCTCTTCGTGTTACCTAGTTAACTCGTATTATGTACTAGGTTTTAAGTTACCTCTTCTAGAAACTGTCTCTCTCGTTATATCTTTTCTTATTACTCCCTCCGTTTCATATTACTTGTCGTTCTAGGTTTATTCACACATATTAAGAAAACATATGATTTTGTATATTTCCAAAATAAAAACACAATTCCCTATACACCTAACCACATTTCAACCAATAGAAAAATAAAAACACAATTACCTATGAATCTTATTAATGAATTTTGCATTGAAACTCTAAAACGACACTTATTTTGAAACGAAAATTTTTCCCTACAACGACAAGTAATATGAAACGGAGGGAGTAGTAATTATAATTCGTGTTTTTTCAAACTTCTACACAATTATTTGAATAGATTGATATTCCATATAGGGGTAAGCAAAATATACGTAAAAACTGATTTGATCTAATATTCGTTTTGATTTAATCCAAAAATCTAGTATCCGTAATCCAAAAATATAGCTAAATTTGTTAAGTTATTTACTAAATGGTTCAATTATAATTTTTATAGTAGATTTTTAGAGTAGCTCTATTTTAATAGAGTAAAATGATAATATAACGAAAATTTTGATTTTTGAACCAATAACCAGAATTAAAATATTTAATAATACAGAAAAATAATTTTCCAACAGCATTTATAATTTGTGGAGATCGCTACAAAATCATTACTAGTGATGACTACTTTATTAGAGATAAGTTTTCTAAATATTTTAAGTCCCTGAATTATCTACTTAAATTATCCATTTAAACAATTGGAATATATATCATATTGCAGTATAATCTGGTATTTATTCCTTTTCGATGTTTTTTTTTGTAGCATCCTTTTCGATGTTAACTAAAGCATTTATCTACATGTTACATATTGTAAAGGTAACCACTAGGAACCATAAATGAATGGTGGAGAATAGTGAGTAGGTCGAAGATAAAGATCTAATTTATGCATGATAATATAAAGTTGTGTGAGACATATCACATGAGTAAATTAACAAACATCATCATTCATCATGAATGAAGATATATTTTATAAGATGTCATGAGAAGAATTGAGAAAAACAAATTAACCATGGAAAATAGTCACAGGACTTTTCTTTAAGTAGGATTTTATTTTTATTAACCTGACAAGAAGCATCCTACAAAAAAAGAATAATGTTAGGATTTGAAAGCTAAACTGTTCACAAGAGATTGTTTTTTGTTTCTATTTCCTTCCAAAATTAATCAGAATAAATGTTGTGCAATTATTATTTCAAGCATCTATGAGCCATATATATAACATAACAATATATGTTTGTGAATGATGTATTAATGATATAAAAGATAATTTGAAATTATCTTGAAATCTATTTTTATTCTTAGTAACAGATTGATCGAACCTTGTCCAAATTGGTTGTAGATAACTTTTTCGGGTCGAATAACTTACTTTAGTGTCACTTTCACTCAAAGGTCGTCGAGCTTCAAATCATCATGTTCGACATTCAAGTTCTAAGTAAAAAAGAACATGTATTCTTATAAATCTATGACATACTTCATGCTTACAAAAAAGTAATATATATATATATATATATATATATATATATATATAAATAGATAAAATAGTGACTAATAAATCTCGGAAACAAAAAAAAACAAACTAGAATTTATTAATGATTTTGTAAACGTGAAACCCTTCAAAATAGTAGAAAACTAAATTAAATATTAAAATGTTGATGATAAATATTACAATATCACTTTCATTTTATTGATGAAAGTACTAAATCAGTTTCATTTTATTAATGATAGTAATTTATCAGATTAACCATTTCAATTTGACACAATTTGTCTATAGTGTGGATCCGTCTTATGCATTTAAACGATCGTGAAGTAGCTGTCATACGAAAGAATCTGTCGGCAAGAGAAGCAAAGCAAAAAAAATAAAAATCTTTAGAAGCCTATCATTGTTTTACTTTCATTCATAAACGCACAAATTATATATAGAGAAATTCCCTTAGATAGCCCCTTTTAGTTTGTTTGTCACAAAAATAGCTTTTAAGGAAGAAAGTGACCAAAATGTTTTTTTTAGAAGCTAAAAAATTCATTTATATGCATTTATACCCCTAGGGTTAACTAATTTAGACTTTAGGGTTTAGAGTAAAGGGGTGGGTTTGGGGTTAGGGTTTCAAATTTCAAAAAAAAAATAAAAAAAAATCAAAATTTCAAAAAAAAAAAGTTTATTTTGGTCATTTTATTTTTTTAGGGCTATTTTTGTGACAAAAACTTAAAAAGGGCCATTTAAGAGAATTGCCCTTATATATATATATATATATATATATATATATAGTGTTCTCATCATAATCTAAACGTGTCAATACCTGAAAGAACGAAAATTTTCTTTCTTTCTTTCATTTTTGTGAACAATATGCAGATCATGAAATACTAATAGATAGCACTTGGACTTGTGAATATGCTCTAGTTAAGGCATATTTTGTAGGTTATATATAGAATCTTTTTCTTATTTCTTTTTTGAGCATATTGATAAACGAAGGACTAGATCTGATGAAAGAAAGTAAACTATATATGCATATATGGCAGAAATTTTATTTATCTTAAAATCAATGGAGGAAGGTGAAAGAGAAAAGTTGAAGCATTTTAGTTGGACAAGACTGACAACCAAAAGCGTCAAGATAGAGGAGAGATATCTTTTAACTCTCCTTGGAAAAGTACTAGGTATCAATTTAATTTTGTTTGAAAATAATCTAGAAAAAATAATACTAATACATTATATAAATGTATTCCCGGATGATGTAAGAATAAAATAATATGGTATAGATAACTAGTCCCAGTTCCAACTATACGACATACTCTCTTGTTTTAATATAAGTGGTTTTTAAGGTTTTTGCACATAGACTAAAAAAATACAAATTTTTATATAATTTATTTTGATTGCTTAAAAAATTATTAAATAAAATTAATTTAACCAATAAAAAAAAGACATAATTTTTTATAATCGATCACAAAATTTAAATAATATTAAATTTTACATAGTAAAATGAAAACATCAAATATTTTGAAACAAAAATTTTTTTTTTAAACACCACTTAATATAGTACGGAAGGAATATACACTAAGTATTTTTAAAACATAGTATCTTTTTGGCGGGTCAAAAACATAGTATTTTTTATTTTATTTTTTTAAAGGAAAGTTTATGAGCGTACGTATAAGTTATGTAAGTTTTTATTTGGCCAAGAATGGCTTAGCATCTGCAAAAATCAAACACAAAGCTATTCACTTACAACATTCCAACAAAGAACCTGGACACGGTGGTCCACCACCACAATTCATGCCCTAGATTTAGAACCAGAATCCTTTTGAGTGAATTAAGATCTAAACTCTACTCATTTCACTTATAAGACACATATATAACAATTCATGCCCAAAAGGAGGTCCAGTGTTGGGTTTTTGGTTTATTGGTGAGAGGGAAATAGAAAAGAGAGAATATAAGGATGGGTAGAGGGAAAGTGGAGCTGAAGAGGATAGAGAAAAAGATCAACAGGCAAGTTACTTTTGCAAAAAGAAGGAACGGTTTGCTTAAGAAGGCTTATGAGCTTTCTGTGCTTTGTGATGCTGAGATTGCTCTTCTCATTTTCTCTAACCGTGGCAAGCTCTACGAATTCTGCAGCAGCCCTAGGTAACATAATCTTTAATCTTTGATCCTCAACTCTCCTCATAGTTTTTATTTTTTTCCTCTCTTTTTCAAAATTTTAGGGTTTTGATTCTGGAGGATATGTATGAGAAAGTTTGCGTATTTCTTGATTATGTTAGAATTACATAATGAGGATTTAATTCCTTTTGTGATTTATGGGTTTTATTATGTACAAATCTGGCTTCTAGAGTGAGATTAATTAAGTTAACAAAAAGATGAGACCATATAATGAGGGTCTTAGATTGTCTAGATGATGATTACAGTTAGAGACTTTGAATAGAAAAGTACATGGAGTTTGTTTATAGAAGATATATATATATATATACTATATTAATAGTGAAAGCTTTACACATGAGATTAGTCTTGAAGGGGGTTGATCCAAATTTCCAAAGAGACAAAGGATTGACCTCTGGATATACACACAATTACACAAAGCGTAAAGAGCACACAATACTTTGATTACTTATTTAAGTTAGTATCTCTCAAGTACTTCTAGTCCTATTAAAGTTGAAGAGACAATTGTAATGATACTCAAAACAAAGATTTTTTTGTTACTTCTTTTTTTTGGGAACGATTAAAAACTCTTTTCTTGAAAACTCATCATGAGATTGATGTTATTGGTTTGTAACATTAACATTTTCCAATGCTTTAAAAGGTTTTTGTTTACCATTTTGATATATTCTTAAAAAATCAAAGTTTGATTGACCAATATATGTTGAAAGTTCAGTTATCATTTGTTTGTATGCATTAGTGGTATGACCAAGACAGTTGAAAAGTATAGAAAACATAGTTATGCAACAATGGATCCAAATCAAACAGCTAAAGACTTGCAGGTACATCTTCACACTCTCTGTGAATTGTCAAAGAATGACCTCAAAGTTGTTGTGAAGTTGTCCTTAATTAAATTTATCTTTAATTCATGAAAAGTATCAAGACTACTTGAACCTCAGATCAAGAGTTGAGATACTTCAACATTCACAAAGGTACATAGCTTGACTCATAGCAGATCTTGAAAAAGAAATGCTTACTCCAACTACCTAACTCTTCTGAAATTTGGATCTCTCTAGGCATTTGCTAGGTGAAGAGATAGCCGGGATGGGAGTGAATGAGCTTGAGGAGCTAGAACGCCAAGTAGATACATCACTAAAACAAATAAGATCCACAAAGGTATATACAATCTCAAGAAATAGACAAGTTTATATTGAATTATTTGGTCCAAAGATCATTTAGAGCAGGACCAAATGTTGTCTTCTTTTCAATGCCAGGCTCGGTTTATGCTTGATCAGTTATCTGACCTCAAAACAAAGGTACATAATGAGTAACAGTTTTCCAGTAATCTCACAACACACCCTCATATTCATAAATTTACAGGAGGAAATGCTATTGGAAACCAATAGAGATCTTAAGAGAAAGGTAGTGCCATCAAAATCTTCTAACACAAGAAATATAATTCATTTGAGATATCTTATAACATTGCTCTCTCTCTCTCTCTATCTCTCAGTTGGAGGAAAGCGATGCAACGCTTACTCAATCGCCATGGGGAGCTTCTTCTTCTGCAGAAAATTCCCAACAACAACAGCAACAACAAGGCATGAGCTCTTATCAAACAAACCTTCCAACTCAAGAAGCAGGTTTCTTCAAGCCTTTACAAGGCAATGTAGCATGGCAGATGAGGTATTCATCATAGAAAAAATAGTTAAGACCCATTGACTTGATTTTCTTCTGATCAGCAAGGTTTATCCTACAATTTGTGTTTCTTTATATCAAACAGTCATTACAATCCTGGTGTGACAAATGCAAGCGACTCTGCAACAACATCCCAGAATGTTATTAATGGATTCTTCCCTGGATGGATGGTCTGAAGCAATAATACATATATATGTATGCATGTGTGTGTGTGTTTTATAGATCAAAGATCATTGCTTGTGTAATTTAATTATTGCAAGGGAAACATAGTTCTTGATTACAAACTATGTTATAGAATCAAGAGCTGAATGTCATACTCTCAGATTATTACCTTTTTGAATATATAACAATATTTTTGAGCTTTTTTAAACCAAAAACGGCGCGAGGCTTCTTTTTATTTTATTTTTTTGGAAGCATCATATGATTCTTTTAATGAAGTTACGTGCCAAGAGATATGGATTCTGAAACAAGTAGTGCTCTGCATTTGTATCAAGATTGTGATGTGGAGGATTATTTAAAACGACTAAATAATTGTATTTCTAAAAATATAAAATTATGAGAACAAGTCCAAAGGGGGTTGTTAATTATTTTCATGGCAAGCACGTTCAAGAAATGGCTCCAACCAAAACCAAACAAGCAACATAGTATATAAAACACAACTAAAAACTGAACGAACAGAGCAGAATAGAGAGAAGGACTTCAAAATGGGGAAGCCAGCTGGGTATTGGGTGAATAAGATTAGGACATCCTTCAAAGGAGGATCATCGTCGAGCAAATCATCAGATGATGGAAGTGCTTCTGGCTCTAGAAAGAGCGGTTCGAAGCATAGTAAGAATCAGAAAACAGAGGAAGGTAACAAGAATGTTGAAACAGGAGGAGCTCAAGCTGAGAGTGGGAGGAAAGTGATGGTTGTTGTGGACACAACTTCACAATCAAAGAATGCTCTTCAAAGGGCATTAACACATTGTGTTCAAGATGAAGACAATATCACTCTCCTTCATGTCACAAAAACACCCATAGGACAAGGTATATTTACATAGACATAGTTTTTATTTATACTCATAGTTGTGTTTACTACTAGAATCTCTAAATTAGAGAACAATTAGAGCCGAAACTATATTTTATTTTGTGAGGAATGATTTAGGCTTATTGGGTCTAAGATTTGTTGTGGGGCTTACTTTGGGCCTAATGTATGTTTAGTTCTTTTTCTCGTTGTCTATTTGATTTCCGGTTTCATAATAAGTGTTTTCAACATTTCATGTTTTGATTAGAAAGAATATTGTTTGTTGACCTATATTGTTAGAGTTTTGATGTAATTTATAAGTGAATACAATATTTTCATGGTTAAAATAGTAAAACTATAATATAGAACAGAACAGTTTAATAACTGTGATGATTTTATCATATTACATTTATTTATTTTTCTTAAAAGTTTATGAAAATTTGTCAAAAACGTTAAAATGGTATGTGTATATCAGTATATAGCCAGGCTAACAAGCTTGACATCTCTAAGTTATTAAGTCCCTCAAAATTCACTTAAGTTTTTATTACATTCATAGCTGTAGATGAGACACAAAGGGAAAGAAACTCAAGGGCTCATGAACAAGTTCATCCATTGAAGAACCTTTGTCAACTCAAGAAACCTAACGTAAGCTCTCAGCTCATTTTCTGACGACAAATAACAGTATTCAAAAGCACTTTGTGAGATTAATTGTCTCTTGTTTATATTTACAGGTGAAGACGGAGATAGTGGTGGTTGAGACGGCAGAGGAGAAAGGGAAGGCAATAGTAGAGGAATCAAAGAAACAAGGAGCTGGAGTTTTGGTTTTAGGGCAAAGAAAAAGAACTTCGAAGTGGCGTGTGATATGGAAGTGGCGCACGAAGGCAGGAATGGGTGGAGGAGTTGTTGAGTATTGTATTCATAACTCAGATTGTATGGCTATTGCTGTAAGGAAGAAGAGTAACAATGGAGGTTACTTGATCACCACGAAACGTCACAAAGACTTCTGGCTCTTGGCCTAATGATTACTGCATCATTCCTTATTGATCCCAAAACCTTTTTTTTTTCTAAATCAGAAGAAATCTTTTTTAAAGAACGTACATGTTTTATGGATATGATTGATGATCTGTATTCGTTATAAGATCTTTTATTTTTCTCATGTAAAGACTTCATATTTGTTGATGTTTTTTCTTGTGTGAAGAGCCTCAAGATATAAATAGTGAATTGTATTATAAGAAAACAAGAAATATAAGCAGCGCACGAAGTCACATATCATATTGTAGTTATTCCATTAATTTTTTTTATTAATGTGATTTCATCACAGAATAGAATGTTGAAGCATTACTATTACTTCAACAAATTGTATTACATTTGGAGATTATTTAACCAATTGCCATACGTCGTTCTTCACGGCCGAGTTGAAATAAAAAAAAAAGTATGATTTGGTGACAGCTCCTGCGGCAAAGACTGTAGTTGTGACGGTGGCTATTGTAAAACCGAGGGAGACAGAGCTGATGCCTATTAGGGCAAGAATACACAAGACGACTATAGTTATGAGACCCATCTGATATTCTCTTTACTCTGATACTTTTGGTGTTTGATAGAATTATGTAAGTCTTATATAGTACAGAACTCAAAGCACCAAGATTTGACAGTTTTGTGTATTGTAATTTGAAACTCGTTTCGGGTTTCTAAGCAACCCTTCAGTGAGACTCTTGAGTATCCAAAAGACGTCTAGAGAATTTCAATGTTATAAGAGTATCTCCAATAAAACACTTAGTTTATTATTTTTCTTTCTATATTTTATTCGAAAATATCCTTTTTAAATTTTTATTTCGTGGTCAATATATATATTAATTCATAAACTTATCTAATAAAAAATAATTATTAATTATTTATTAAGGGTTTAAACAATATTAATCACTCTAACTTTTTAATTGAAAATTTGAAGGCGAAAATCACTTTGCAAATAATAGTATGGATACTAATCTATGGAGTGTTGAAGTTATCGACTACCATTTGATATTTCAAGTGGTGAAAATAAGAATACACAAACATAATACATTTTATTCGTAGAAGAAGAACAACAACAACTCGAGCCTCATTCCTTGAAAGGAAAAGAAAACGAGAACAACAACAAAGGCACAAGACTGAAAAAACATCATTAAAAGCAAAAACAGAAATTAACAAGTCTTAAAAATTGATTCAACAAGAAAATTTGAGACCAGAACCTCCAAACTTCTCTTCAGTGTTTCGATCTATAACCTCTGCCAAGGACTCACTCAAAGTATCTCTCCATCCACCAATTTCTCCCTTTCTAAAGAAAGCGTTAGACTCTATTCCATTCGGCAGTTTCCCTTGTCTATTAACTTCCAATTTACTCAAACTCTCAAAACTACACAACTCCACAATCTCACTCACTTCTTCCTCAGCAGTAAAACAACATCCAATGAACTCAGCTATCCGCTTAACCTCCACTTCAGTCTGCTTCTTGAGCTCCTCGTATGTAACAAACAAGACCTTGTTCGGATTCTTGCGGCTTTCGTTCCAGTACTCCAACACATGATCCCAAAAGGGTCCACCAATAAACTTACCTTGACAAAACGCTTCAACCGCTGTTTCAATTGGATAATCAGCGGTTTCTTCAGGAGAAAGTTTCCTCCCGAAATGCCATAAGGAAACAAACATGTCCTTAGGGTTCCTACAACAATACACAACCTTACAAGACGAGCTCTTAATGGAAACCGGCAGAGACTGATGCGTTAAGTGCGTCTGCATGATTCTTGGAGAAGGCAACTCGGAGAAATTGACGTCTGGATAGAAGCGGTAATCTCCTTCCAAGTAGGGCACAAGAAGGTGCGGATTGGTACCAAGAAGAGGATGCTCACCAGAAACAGGAAACTTGTGTCGGTGAATGAGAGCAAAGAGAAGAGATTTTAACCAAGTGGTACCTGATTTAGGAAGTGTGGCAAGGATAACGTCGGAGTCATTGGCTTCAAAGTGTTTTTGACAGTTCACGGTTCCTTGTACAAGACCTTGTGTGTGCCAACTTCCTTCGTATTGATACATTTGACTGACCAACCAACCTTTCTCGCTTGGAAGAGAAGAAAGTAAATCTTTTGTTTCTTGTGTCAGATATTCATCTCCCAAGTAAACAGGAACAGATGATGATGTCATTGTCAAGACTCAAAAGTATAGATCAATCCTGAAAGTGTTAGAAACTATGAGATGCCTTTCCTTAAGCTATATAACTGAGGTTATGTTTGTGTCTTTATATACTGTTCTTTTTTGTCGTTTGTGTTTATATTTCTCTGAGGTTATGTTTGTCTTTAGAGCATAGTCATCGATTAAGATACCCATTTGAATTTCTAGTGAGAATACTTACTTTCTTATTCACTTTAATTATATATTTAAAATCTAATTTAAAAATAAAAGAGAACCATTAAATGTAAGCATAGGCATATTTTCCGGATCCGAAAATCCGAATCAGTACCAATCCAAAAAATTAGGTCTCAGATCGGTTTCAAATATACAAAAATATGAAGATGCTTTAGTTTCGTTTGGTTTGTGTTATTAAGAATTTTGATTTATGTAAGTATGTTTTAGAGTTGGATATTTCAGATAGATTCAGTTTTTTTTAATTAAATTTTTGTTGATACATATAGAACCGAATCCGATAAAATTTTAGATATTTTAAATAAAATCGATCCGAATCAGATTTGAGAAGTACTAAACTGTATCCGGTCGGTCCAGAATTTTAAAATACCTAAACAGTACTGATTCTATGCCTTTCTCCTTTTATCTTTTTATTTTTAATAAATAAGATACTTATCGAGAACATACTGATGAAAGTGGCTTTATATATTTCGATATAGTATATTTTTAGCCTAAAATAATATCTACATATTTTACTTAAAAGCTTTTTTAAGTTGGACAACTTTTTACTTGAAGAGCAAAGGGAGAATTCTATACAAGGAAAAGTTTAGCAGAATAATATATATCTTAGAAGAAAAAAATGATCAAATGTTCTGTTTTTGTCTCAAAAAATAAAATAAAAAATGATTGTACAAGAAGACATTCAATATTTTTACTATAAATAAAAAGTGTCAGAATCATTAGTATTAGTGGAAGAAAAAAATAAATAGAAAGTACAGAAAAGAGACTTCACTCATAAGACGACCATCCACACTTAGAGATGTCGATCAAATCACATCATAAATTTTGGACGACCTGCTCTACTCTGAGCAACTCGTCTTCGACGACTACACACCAAAATAGAAAGATACTTGTTTAGACGACATGTATTGACGAACATCTCTAGTTATTGTAATTAATTAAATTTGTGTTTTTGATTATTAATACGAAAATCTTCATCTTTTACCTCTCTTTATAACATTACATCATTGACCGGATATGAAATCTACTAATCCTACTGGTAATGTCGGAAAGGTTTTTCATGAAATATGTACAAAAATTTTACTACGAAGAAGACATGTTTTATAGACAGATGCTTATGGAAAGTTCGAAGCAGCCATTTGAATGAAATTTTCATTGACAAAAAAAAAGACATGTTTTACAGACACATGCTTATGAAAAGTTGATTAAAATGATTACAAAGACAAACTTCTTTCTTTTCCTTTTTTTTCTACTGAGACAAACTTGCTTATAGCCATCCGATTAAACTAAACATACTTTAGTGATTTGAATATTACAATGAAAAGAAGTTTTCAATGGCTAGCATTTATTTATGAATGCTTAAAGATTCTATACCCATTCATTAAATTGCTTTAAAATCATGACTCATAAAATATCAGATCATTAATTTAGCTTTAGTAGTCTAAATTAACAATTGTCCACTCTTATTTATTTATTTGGGTTTTTATACGTTTACTAGTCGATATAATTTGTGACTGCAATCTACAATATGTTACTATGATCGGCTGTTTGATTTTCTGTCATGCGACTGATTGCAACAAATAAATTGCTAATTGATGTTGCTGCAAACATTAACAATTAAATTCTTTTAAAACAAATTAGCGACTTGTAACTGGTTGGTCGAAGATTACGATCCAAAACGCAGCAACATATGTAAAGCAAACATGTCACACGATTAAAGCTGTTTAAGTACTTACGCACTTGTTTTGAGTAGAATGAAGGAAAAAATCACTAACTGCTCTCAAATCTCATATATGCATTTGTTTTGAGTAGAATGAACGATTAGAACAGGTCACCAACCGCTCTCAAATCGCATTAGTTGGGGTTTTCAATGTTGGTATTTTTCGAATACCGATTTTAGGGTTCTAAGTGAAGTTTTTCTATAGATTTGTTTTCTTTTTTTGTCATATCTATTTTTCGTTATTTTTAATTATTTTTTTATATTATCTTCTCGTCAAACTTTTTTAATTGTAATCATCTAAGCTCTTTGGACTTTTTAGTTTAATATTCTCTCCGCTTCAAAAAAAAATACATATTCTAAGATAATATTTTGTTTTTATATTTCTTATGCATATTTTGTATGAGTAACTGTAAATTTCAAAAAAAATTGCATTTACTAAATTTAATTAGTTTAAAGTTATATGAAATATAAAATTATAAAAAACTATGTATTGATAGTAAAATTTATTATATTTTATTAATATGTGTGAAAATTTTAGAATATATATTATTTTGAAACATAGAGAAAATAAGAATTTAGTGTCTACACAAATAGCAATCATCAATATTGAAGTTATTGAGTATCATTTGACATTTTCATAGTGGTGGAAATTAGAAAACACAAACATAATCCATTTTATCCTTACAAGAACAACAATAACTCAACCCTAACAAAAAGAAAAACAAAGTCAGAAGATTGAAGAAACATCACGCAAAGCAAAAAAAAAAAAAAAAAAAAAAAAAAAAAAAAAAAAAAAAAAAAAAAAAAAAAAAAAAAAAAAAAAAAAAAAAAAAAAACAGAACATCAAATCTTAAAAATTGATTCAACAAGAAAATTTGAGACCAGAACCTCCAAACTTCTCTTCAGTGGTTCTATCTATTACCTCTGCCAAGGACTCACTCAAAGTATCTCTCCATCCTCCAATCTCTCCCTTTCTAAAGAAAGCATTAGTCTCTATTCCATTTGGCAGTTTCCCTTGTCTATTAACTTCCAATTTACTCAAACTCTCAAAACTACACAACTCCACAATCTCACTCACTTCTTCCTCAGCAGTAAAACCACATCCAATGAACTCAGCTATCCGCTTAACCTCAACTTCAGTCTGCTTCTTGAGCTCCTCATATGTAACAAACAAGACCTTGTTTGGATTCTCGAGGCTCGCATACCAATACTCCAACACATGATCCCAAAAGGGTCCAGCAATAAACTTCCCTTGACAAAACGCTTCAACGGCTTTTTCAATAGGATAATCAGCGGTTTCTTCAGGAGCAAGTTTCTTCCCAAAATGCCATAAGGACACAAACATGTCCTTAGGGTTCCTACAACAATACACAATCTTACAAGACGAGCTCTTAACGGACTCAGGCAGAGAAAGATGCGATATGTGCGTGTTCATGAGTCTTGGAAAAGGCAACATGGAGAAATCAAAATCTGGAGATTCGTAGTAAACTCCTTCCAAGAAGGGCACGAGAAGGTGCGGATTGGTAACAAGAAGAGGATGATCACCAGAAGAAGAAGAAGAAACTGGAAACTTGTGTCGGTTAATGAGAGCAAAGACAAGAGATTTTAACCAAGTGGTACCTGATTTAGGATTGGTGACGAGGATAATGTCTGAATCTTTGGCCTCAAAGTGTTTTTGGCACGTCAAGATTCCTTGTAACAGAGCTTCTGTCTGCCAATATCCTTGGAACTGATATATTTTGCTCACTAGCCAACCTTTCTCGCTTGGAAGAGAAGATATCAGATCTCTTGTTTCTTGTGTCAATTTTTCATCTCTCAAGTAGTCAGGAACTGATGAAGATGATGATGACATTGCTAAGAGTAAAGATCAATCTAATTAAAAAAATGTTAGGAACTATGAGATGTTTTTTATTAAGCTCTATTTGCAACTATAAGGGTAATGCTTGTGTGCTTTTATAATAAGATTGTTGTGTTGAAAATGAGAAGTTTGCTCTGCAAGTAAACAGCGCAATACTATACTTAGATCTATCTTTTAGTTCTAATATAATTATTTTTGATTGAGTGGTACTCAACACGTCTTTACTTGAAGAGCACGTAGAGATAATATTCTAAAGAGAGAGAAAAGATGAGAGGAGACTTCTCTCACGTCTCTAGTGTCAGAAAGTCAAATATGATCCGTCATGACATTCTAGAAAGTGCTATAAAATATTAATATGATGTGATTTGTAACGTTTATATATTAATCCTAAATTAAGATGAAACTCAAAACCATGCTAAATCAAGACCGGATCCAACATGAGTCAGTTCAGTTTGGACTATCACAAGAATCCTATTTATTTGAAGTGATCCATTTGAAACAAACCAAATGATACTGAATGAACCAATTAATTTCTTCTTAGTTTGGACTAGTTGGCTTTCTCCAGGAGATAAGATTGTGACAAAAGAAAAAAACTTCTACATCTTTGTTTTGCCATTCATACTTAAAAGTCTTGCAACAGAGAGATCTAACTCAGAGTCCTCTGCTTTAAAAGTTCCTCACCAGCAATCAAACTAAAGTGATCCTCGTTCTCACAATAACTCCCAAAAAACATACCAACCTTAACAAGATCCTAGGAGTTGTGTCCGAGAGGCGGGGATAAAAAGAACTGACTTCTTAATCATTCAACATCAGCACCTCCCAATAGGAATGACGTTGGTGCATCATCTCCAAGCAGTGGAATATACTCTGATCCTCGCACGTGAACGCTAAAGCAAGCTAATAAACAAACAAACACAAACAAGAATTACATAAAAGCAGAAACTCTACTGAAAACATAGTTGCCAAGATACGTACCATTCTCTATTTTGATCACACTTTGAAGCATCACTTCCATCTTTGACTTCATGTCGTAACTGTCATCCATCTGAGGTACGACCAGCAACAGTTCCCTATGAATCTGTCTGACAAACTGACAAATCCGTTGCGCGAATTCGACTTCACCATCTGATATTCTACCAATTGCCATCCTCATTAGCTCTCCAGTCAAATCTGCAAGCTGCACCAAGTAAGCAAAACAATACTGAGATCTTTTCTAACAGTAGTTAAACATAACTCAAGAGAGTCTACATACCCCGAGAATATAGTCAAGGATGTTGATCTGCAGTGGCTCTAAAGAAGGGTCACTAAGCGGTGAAAGCGTAGCGTTAATCTCATCGAGAGTAGAGAGTGTCCCGGACACACAGAACTTGTAAAACGTTGCAGCTTCAACATATTCCTGCACCTGTAAGTTAACACAAACATGTATCAGTTTCACCAAAAATGGTTTTATAAGATGAAATGATCCTCTCAGAGACCGACCCCTGGGGAATAAGCTCGCCGCAGCTTCCAAAAATCAGTGCCTTGAAGCTCTTTCATCAGCCGGGCAAAGTGTTGTTCCCTCACTGCTTCTAAATCTTTCCCTGCTTTCTCCAAAACCTCCTCTTTGTTGTCTTTACTGAGTCTACCCACATTAAAAAAAAAAACATCAAAGCCCACAACAAAACAGAGCAATAAGAGTTTAAGCTATTACAAAAAATGATAGTTTGATGTTGTTTACCTGTGAACCTGAAAGATAACTTTTTTACTGTTCATAGTGATATCACGACTTGCCTTGACCACTCTCTCTCGTTTCTCATTCTACAAAAGAGATAACATTTGAGATTTACTACACAAAACCAACTCTCAGCAGAAGAAAAAAACAAAGTTTCCATATTGAAAGATCATTCCTTTAGTCTTCTACCTCATACATTACTACCTATATGACTCAAACACACTCTCAGCAGAAGAAGAAGAATCGAAGCTTCCATATTGAAAGGTCATTCCTTTAGCCTTCTAACTCATACATCTCTACCTATAAGACTCAAACCCACTCTCAGTAGAAGAAGAATCGAAGTTTCTCTATTGAAAGGTCATTCCTTTAGCCTTCTATCTCATAGATATCTACCTATAAGACTCAATCCCTAGACGCAAAGGTTCAATCTTTCTTAAGAGAGGAAAGAAAACTTACGAAGTTGTTGAGATAATCAGCGTATGTAGAGAAAGCATCTTTCATTGAGGATTCGGTAGTCATGGTCCTAGCTTTCTTAACCAGTTGATCAGCACCACTCTCTGCAACTACACAAGTATCCAAAACCCTCGTTACCGAATATACTCTCTATACAATTCACAAAGACAATAGTTAAAGGTAGGAGAGAGAGTGTGTGTAGATACTTTGATGGAGTCGCTGAGGTTTTAGTTTGGGAGCCATTAGCATTAAGGAGGCTACTCTTTGGAACGCCGACGAACAGCCCAACATCTGTCTGCTTTCTCTGATCCTCGCTCCAAGTCCCTAAGGGTTATTCGAGATGATTAAATATGTACTTTTATAACTAAACGAGCTTACAAAGACATCAGGTGCTGTGGTGTAGTGGTTATCACGTTTGCCTTACACGCAAAAGGTCTCCAGTTCGATCTTGGGCAGCACCAATCTAGTTTTTTTACTGGTGTTAGTTTTTAATTGGTCGCACATACTGATATGATTTGTTTTTAGATTTTACACTGTTAAATTATTTCAATGAATAGAGTTAAGTCGTGAAATGTGTGCTTGATCGTCTTGTCATCCAAAACAACTTTTTTCTCTTGGTAAAATGTTAAATATCTTACCAGATTTTCAGTTTTTTAGCATCAGAACTTTAAAGTGGAGAAAATGTATGATTGGAACTTTACAGTTTTATGCTATTAATAATCATCATTTGATCATCCATTTAAACTTATACGCTGCTGTCGTTTTCATTATGTCATTTTCGCATTTTCGTTAGCGTTTATCAAATATTCAAAGAATTTGGTGATGTGAAAATCAGACAAAGGACACCACTATGTTGCTGCTTTTTTGTGGTCAAATAATATTATGTTAGCATATAGTTTTCTCATGATATATATCTTGAACCTCTTGTGTTTGTGTGTGAACTTATAAAGTTATAAAACAATCCATTCAAGAGCTATATATAAATAAATCCCTTGTTTTTAAAAGCTAAATCACGTAGAATCAGGGGAGTTGTAAACAAAGTGACCTCTGAGCATTTTATAGAATAGATGACATAATCTAATATGCATGCATCTATTAATATGATAATATATTTTAGTAATTTATAAATCATTCCGGCTTTCGTTTGAGTGGATAATATTTTTTTTTTGGTGTGTGAAGACCAACAAGCATTCACACTATACACCTAACGAGTAGACAAAATTCTCGTAAGACAATGGCTTAAGGTCTACTTAATTATTTCTACCAGACATGTTATGGACACTTATATAGTTATACCTAACGTTCTTGTGTTAATATTGAGATCTTTTTTTGTTCTGCTACACTCCCAACACCAAAATATCGTCTCATAGGCAGTAACGGATCGTGTCATATGACAAATCTTAAATATATTTGAAAGTTTAGTTTTGGTCTATTGTCACACTGCATATGCTACTTATTCATATATAGTTAATAAATTTAGAGTATATTAATCCCATTATATCTAATATGTAAATTAATATATTGTTCTTCATAAAATAATAGATTCGTTTTTGGTCATGAGTGTTTTAGAAGAAATCAACTATTGAATAGAAAAACAATATTTGAACAATTGTCATACAAGAAACTTTAGCATGTTTAAGGGGTGTTTAATCAAAAAATAATATTATAGTGGATAGGGTCCATAAAAAAAATAAGCACATTTTCTTATGAAATTTGTTTAAGAGTTGGTGTTTACACGGGACCAGTAGCGGTCCTGAGGGGAAACGAGACAAACATTGGCTTCCGGCCCTTAAATCAACAATTTTTCAGTTTTATATTTTGTTAAGTACTTTTAGTATAATGGTTGATTGTACCTTATATTTTTCTTTGCTTCTGGTCTTTCAAAACTCAAAACCGGCACTGCACGTGACGGTCCGTAAATTGGTTTGTTTATTATTATTTATTTTTTGTAAAAAAAAATCAGAAAAAAAAAATTAAAGCTAACATTTATTCTAAGAATTGATACCAACTTAAAAAGCTAACATTAACTGGAGATGTAGAACGTAGATCTCTAAGCAAACATTGCCGTCGATGAAGTACGAACAGTTAGTAACACGCTGTCACAAGCAGAGGCGCAGCCTGATCTCGTACAAAACTCATTAACTGGACCCTGTTAATACAAAACACCACCACGAACGCAGTTTTGTCCTTTTTTCCTTCCTCTGTTTCGACTGTTTCTACTCGACATAACATAGCGAACAATGACTTTATTTCTCATCCCTCGACTTCTTTAGTTTTGCAGGCGGTGCACATATAATATTCGGTGCACACATGTCACTCAGTTAATGCGTGTTTACCTTCGAGAATCATCCTTTTTATTTGTCTCCGATCCCTAAACAATATGTTAAAAATTTACGAGTTGGTTTATCGAGTGTAACGCGACGTACCGTGACAAAGATTAATCTACTAGTACAAGCCTGCCGTTTAATTTTCATTTTTAAATTTTGAAAATAGGCTACCAGTGTAATTTTTTAAAAAAATGGTTGTTGTTATACGAAATCATAAGAAACATGTGGAAGATTATTATATGAAATTAAAGGTTGGGGTAACTTAGAACTCACGTCTGTATCATTTTCATCGATACTATATGAACCACTAAATACATAACTAAAATCATTAAAGTTAAGGTAATCAACAATTAACAAGCATAAAGTTAAATTAACTAATTGTCACTACCAAAAAGAAAATATAAACAACCATTTCCATTAGGACAAAAACTTAACTTATTACATGAAGATAGTTGACTTTTTTAATAAATAAATCCCCAAAAATTTTGTTTTAAAAAAAAAATCTGAATCCCAAAAAGAAGTCAAATCCATGAGAGAAAAATACTCTCTCGAGGGCACCGTTTCACAGATCCGACTTCTCCAAAGCTGAGGTCTTTCTCTCCCTATTTGAAACAAGCTGTTTATTTCCCGGGAAAATACAACAAAATTTCGATTTTTCCACTTTCTCGGAGGAAAAATCTTCCAACTTTCCAGTTTAGTTCACACACACTAGTAAAAAGACAGCTAGAGGGAAAAAGGGTTGCTAGATTCTTTACGTTTCATGCTCATGATCTCATGATTTTTCCGATTTTCCGAGAAAATTTTCAGTTTTCCCAAGGAAAGTGAAGATACTAGAGAGTATCGGTAAGTGCATTTTTCTTATTTGGGTCTTTGCTTAAATTCCTACTTCCAATCATTTATCGAAAACTGTTAAGATCTTTGAATGATTCAAGAAAGTCTTTACCTTTTTCCTGGAAAGTGAATCAATTTTAGCAGAGAAAATACTCTGTTTTTATGCTTAATCCATACCAAAAAAAAAAACCCATTTTATCATTCTAAAAAATGGTGGTGGCATTAAATGCTGTTTTCAATGGATGAGAATTTTTATTTTGACGGGTTTGGTTTGTAATTTAATGCAAAATCAAAGGGGCAATAAAAGAAGAAAGAGAGATTGTTTCTCTACTCTTTTTGGTATCTCTTTCTCTATCTGTTCTCATCATATTAACTGCAGAGATAGTGATCTTTGATTGACCTTTTAACTTCCTTTTTACGTATTTTGAAGATTTTTTTTTTCTTTTGGACAGCCAAAAAGTATCTGGCTTTTCCTTCTCCAAATTGTTCTGAGATTTTCTTCTTCTTCAATCTATTGTTTGTGATTTTTGTTTTATTTTAATTGTTGATTTTAGGTGAGAAGTGTATGGAGGAAGAAGGTTGAGTGAGTCTCTCTGTATCTGTTGATCAAGTAATTTTTTTTATGTGTTTTTGTAATTTCTGCTTTTTTTGCTTCACTGTTGTATGGAAGATTCCTCTTGAAAAAGTCTTGATCTTTGATTCATGTTTAGGCTATTTTCATTTGGATTCTAGTTACTAGATCTGTATATATTCCACTAGTTTTTTGTTTTTTTATTAGGGTAGATCCAATTGTTTTGTTGACAAAAAAAAGATCCAATTGTTTTTCTTAATACCTGGATTTTTTCTGGTATTTTCAGTTTTCTAGATTCTTCTGCCCTGCAAATTTCAATTTTTAATGGTGTTTATCCAATGTTTTTTTTTTCTGGTAATCTTTGCAAAAAAAAGTTCAGAACTTTATCCTTTTTGTCTCTGTGACAGTGCAAAAGATTCTTTATTCTTTGTAATACTTTGCCACACTTATGAAACCTATATGGTTCATTGAAGATATCTTATAACAATAGTTACAAGTAATCCAGATTAAGTTTAGTTTTGATGCTTTCTTGCTTACAATCATGGCATCACAGTTTTTATCTAAATGTGTTTTTCTCTACATTAGCAAAAAGTTGAAAAAGTGGCCAGGTAGTGGTTGATTGCATCCTTTTTTCTGTTTCATTATCTGTTTTAGACTCCATGATTATACGTTTTGGACTTGAGGAAAGAAAAGAAAAAGAACCGTTCACATGTGTGAGTGAGTGTGACTGACTATATTTATGTTCTGTATCTTTGGAGTATATTTTATCCTCAAAGCTTGGTTTTGTTTCTGTCACAATCTCACTGTCCCATTACTTGGTTAGATAGATTAGTTGAACTGTTATTTATTCCATCCTCTAGAAACAAGTTTCCTTATACTTGTCTTCTCTTTGCAACTTCATTGTTGTTGATGTAGATTGGTTTTGGTGCTTGAAGATATAGCTCTGGTGTATTGAAGAACATCTTCTCTTGATGCAGGATTTTCACTCTCTTAAACGATGATAGCAGGTAAAAAAAAGTCTTTCTGCATTGTATCCTTAAGATGTTTCTGATGTTCTTTGAATGTTTTGTATAAACCACTAAGTAGATCACGTTGTTGGACTTTCAGTAGAGAGTTTCAAAGATGAGTCTAAGCCTCATAAACGCCCTGAAGAGATTAGGGAAGATGCAGAGATAAAGATACCGAAAAATGTGAAGAACAATAACAATGTGTGTGAGTTGTTTTATGATACAAGAAGCAGCAACGAATGTGATAAAGAGAATGATGGAAATAACGCTTTGGAACGCCATTCTTGTGGAGATTCTGATGCAGCTGGAAAGATGATACGAGGTCAAAGTCATGACACTGCTGCTAACGGTGGTTTGTTTTATATGGACAAGAACGTTACTGCCTGTGACTTGCCTGAGATTGTAGTTTGTTACAAGGAGAGTACTTATCATGTCGTGAAGGATATATGTGTCGATGAAGGTGTGCCGGTCCAAGAGAAGTTCTTATTCGGTGAGAAAGATTCTGTGAGGTGTAACTCAAACTCAAACCAGTGTGAGTCAGAGGATTTGGTGGAAACCAAGTCCCCTGAAGACAGAAACAACGGCAAGGTTGATGCTTCTGAGCTTTGTAATGATCTTAAGACAAAACGAGACGTGGAAGAATCTTCAAGAGAAGGTTTTGCTGATGCTGTAGGTTCTAGCAGTTGCAATCAAGAGAGTTTGATTGTGACAAGAGAAGCCAACGATGAAGTGGCTACATCAGAGGATGTCTTACCTTTGGGAGGTATTCTATCAAGGGAAGATGAACAAAAACCTCTTAACAATAGCCATAGACATGAAGAACAATGTTCATCTCAACTTCAGGTGATTTACATTTCATCATCTCAACCATAAAAGTAAAGTAAGTTTCTAACTTGCAGATGTGTGTGACTGTAGGAGAATGAACAAAGAAGCTTAGAAACCACAGCTCTTGAAACAGAGGAACCAAGAAAAGCAGAGGAGATGCTTTCCTCTGTTTCTACTACAACCTCTCAAGAACCTGAAGACAACAAACTACTCTCTAACGGATTTGGAGAAACAAGTTTCTCTGCAGTAGAGTCAGTTTCAATATCAGGTCATATATCATACTCAGGACCAGTTGTAGTTTCTGGACGTCTCTCTGTTCGTTCTGATGCAAGCACAACGAGTGGAAGATCCTTTGCTTTCCCAATGTAATTTGCTTTTGGCTCATCCCATCACTTTGTTAGACTTTAAAAGAGGTAAATCTTTCTGATGATTTTATCTGCAGATTGCAGTCAGAATGGAACAGTAGTCCTGAAAGAATGGCTAAAGCTGAGAAGAGAAGACTTAAAGGATGGAGAGAGATCCTTCTCTGCTGTAGATTCTCTTGATCAACAGTAGGCCAAAAGCTTCTCTTTGAAGCAAAGAGGAAGAAGAAGGCTTTATAGTTGTGCCATGGTGGGTGTGTGAATGGCGTTTTGGTAGTGTTATTTTGGGTTAACAGTTTAGGGCTTTTGAGTTTGGTTACAGATGCTATATGGTTGGGGTTATGTAACCGTTGAGTTTATTATTATTTCATTTTTATTCATGTCTGTTCATGCTCTGGTTTAGCTTTATTGATTTTATTAGTTAAACAAATATGTTTAAGACTTTACAAGTCTCCACATTTTAATGGCCTTTGGTCAAACGTATCAACGACATGGGTTAGTCTTTTATTTTCATGTTTCCAAGACATTTGTCTCAGTTCTCGGCGATTTCAAGACCAATGCCTAGCTGTGGTTTTGTAGTTGTCTATTTCCTTGGGCTGATAATATACAAAAATTAACAGGTTTACGTGGCCTGTTCTAGTTATGATATATTTTATTCCTATAAAATCAGAACATATCTTATGGAGTATTTGATTTGTTTCTTCAAAACATTAAAAAAACGTGACAAGGTGCAAACAAGTTACGATTGATTTACAAATCTTTTGGGTTGTATATTGATTTGTAATTGACTAGTGTTTTGAGTTGAAACGCTTTCTGAACGTGATAAGATCGATAGATGATGCTACCAAAGGTGTTTTGTAACAAACATGAAAGTGATGTTCTCATCTTCACCTCATTTGGGTAGAGCTTTTAAGTAATTAGTAACTTAGGCGTGTGCATGTCAAGAAAGTGTGAGAGAGGGCAAAGATTTTATAGGCAAATATGGTGTGATAATCTCAACCACTTATACACCTACTCGCAAAGAGAAGCAATCATAAATTAATATAAAGTATAAACCATGTGTCATCAACTTTAATCCAAATTTTTTAACAAAATAATAACTAAAAATATTATGGCATGATTCTATATAATATACATATAATTTTTTAGGAGTTATACAGAATAATACACGAAATAAGCATTTAACACAGTTTAGTATTCAAACTCATTGCCCCTGTGTTTTCAATCAACATATATACACACCAATTAATTAACGTTTCATATAGTTTAAGTTTCATGATGTTCTAACTCAAACTAATTGGATGTCAAAAGAAAAAAAAACTCAAACTAATTGGAGATGACATCTCATACGTGTTTTTATACATCACTTTTATGTTTTTTTCGACCAGAAGCACTTTATGTTTCTTCTAACTTTTTCATTGGGATCCTAAGAAGTTGATTGAGATAGTCATCTAGCATTTCAATAGGAAGTGATCTCTTCTACATAGTACAACCAATTTTTGAAACACAATATATTATAGTATATTAAGACTATGATTAAAGGCGGATTCTTAGCATGGGTTTTTAGCGGAATTTAAAAACCGATTCTTAAATTTCGTTAAGAACCTCGGTTAAGAACCTTCTTTTAATCATGCTCTAAGAAGATAAATTTTATGGGTAAAGAAGCGTTCTGAACGATCAGACGATTCACTATGAGCTCTTTGTATACATACATTTTGTAGAGGATGATTATATATTATATATATATATGAAAAGTAAATGGAGAATGGTAGATAGTTAGATATAGAACTTCTGGGATATGTGAGATAAAAAGAGACAAAACAAAGACAGAAAGGCAAAGACTCGACAAATTGGGTTTGATGAAGTGAGATGCCAAACTTGTTTGTCCCAAGACAGGCAACCCCGAGAACGAGCCTCAATGCGTGACCTCCTTTTTAAACCTTGACATTATCAATTTATATGGTTTTTAATAAAATAGTTTCTTCAACTTGTTTTGGAACTCTCACTTTTGTGTTTCGTGCACTCTATCTCACATACACATATTATTATTTTATATAAAGATATAGTGGTGCATAGAGAGATATACAAATGTGTGTGCAAGTTCCTTTTGGTTGATATAAAAGAAGAGAAGTAGAAAAAGAAAGACAGCACCAAAAAATCTTCTCATAGCCAAAATCACTTCCAAACAATGAAGCTTATTAGAGTCACCTTCTTGTTTTGTGCATTGGCCTTTCTGTTGCTTCTAACTCCAACATCTTCTCTACAACTCCATCCTCACTACTCATCTCTTAGCCAAGGTATTCAAACATATTTGTAATATTTTAAGAGTATTTTCAACTTATTATTATTTTCACCTTTAGAGATTGCTATTTTAGAGGAATATAGTGAAGATGGTCTAAAATGTTGTAGTCTTTGCTTTTGTTAAAAACGGAAAGATTTTATTTCTTCTCATCGATTGAATTAACTAACTCTAGTTACAATGATTCAGCAGGTGAAAGCGAAAAGATTGTTATTAAAATGGCGCCACGGAAACTCATGATCACCTCTAGTGAACATGTAAATGTAAGAGCTTGGTGACTTCTCACTTCAAATCTTCAGTTTGAATCATTTTCTAACCAAATCTCATACGTGACATTTCTTTTGCAAAATAAAAGGTGATGGCGTCAGGTGTTCATGAAGGTTCAAGCGAACAACTTCAAGCCACTTCTTCTTCTGGTAAGTAATCATTTGGAAATGATATGCTTTTTCGTAAATAAATTAATCAGACATTTCTGTTTCTTAAAAACAAATAGGTTACTAGCAAAACTCACTAATGTTAGCACAGTTCTTTAGTCAAACAAAGCCTCTAAATAATACGTATATAAGTCAAACATGTGAATCTTTGACCATGTCAGTAGAAAATGTTAGGTTATCAATATTTTTTGCTTTCTTGTTCAGAATTTTGTTTTTAGCTGCATAGATATTTGCAGGAGCATCTAGCTAAATAAACAAAACTAAAACGCAAAGATAGGACACATCTTTGAAAATTTTAAACTAAGAAACTGTATCAAATTTTCAAAATAAATTGTATTAACTTTCGTTTATGTTTTTTTCGTTGGTTCACAGGAAAATCTAAGAGTGAAGATAAGAAATTAGGTGAAAAGGAAGAGGAGAATGCTCTATCGAAATATCTATCAATGGATTATCCAAAATTTAGAAGAAGACGGCCAGTTCACAACCTCTAAGTCCATGCAACATGTTTTTTTTACAATACAACTATTAATTTTAGCTAGATTAGTCATTTAATCAAGGATGGTTAGCTGGTTGGTATAACGTAGTTAGTTTCTTTGGGGATGTCAAGGAACAAGTGTTGGCGATATTGTTGTAAATAGTGAATATGTTCGTGCTTAGTCTTTTTTTGTTATATAGTTTTAGTAAATGATAATGGCCGACAAGAAATATGCAAAACCCTAAAACTCTGGTTTGGTGTTTGAGCTAATTAATTTTTCCTCGTTTCACGCACTGTAGCACAACCCGACCCATGTTCTGCAACCTCAATCTATTAGAGTTTATTAAAGACATTCTATCTATTTGGAAATGCTTACCTCTCAGCCAAGCAGTTTCTTTTGTCTATCTAGTTAGCTTATGTTTTTAACTTGTTTGTATTGTCTGCTAGAGCTCTCGCAATTGCTTCTACTTCTCTTTTAGTTTCTCTTAGTTTTTGGTCTTATACACGATTAACTATCTAAAAAAAAATTGGTATAAAATTTAATATCTTATACAAAAATATGTTCCCTACATTAGGGTTGTATACTGACTACAGTTTCTACTTTAGCAATAGATAAACAAATGTAAAATCAAGTCTAACAATATAATTACATAAAAAGAAAAACAATGAATTTTAGTTTCAATACATAGGTTTAATTAGTTATTTTTAAGTGGTCGATAAAGCTCACTCTTTAGTTCTTATATAGGCTTGGTTAACAATAGTTAATGATAGTTAATAGTAATAGTTTTTAGTTTTTAGTTTTGCAATTCGTTTTTAGTTTGAAAACTGTATAATGCTTGCCAAACCGCTTATATATGACCTCCCATCGTTGAGGTTTCCAATTTGCAAGATTCATTTAATTTCTTCTTCTTTTATTTCTCTAATTAATCAAGAAAAAAAGAAGAAGATAGAAATGGAGTTGCCTTCTTCTCTAAAGCTATGGCTTCTTTGGCTCTTAGTCTTCTGTCTTCTTCTCAATGTTTCCACCATTATCTCTCAGGAATTAAAACAAGAAGCTGTGCTTTTTGGAGGGAAGTTTCAAGCTTTGTATGTTATAGGAGACTCACTGGTTGATTCAGGGAACAATAATAATCTTCCGACGGTAATCAAATCTAATTTCGCACCTTATGGTTCTGACTTTGAAGGAGGCAAACCTACCGGCCGTTTTAGCAATGGCAAAACTATTGCTGATTACATTGGTAAGTACATGCAAAGGTTGCATGTCTCTCCTGATTATATATATGTTTTAAATGTTTAATAGGTCGTGTAATGAATTACGCAAATAACATTATATTAACTAGTAATTGTTTTATTTTTTTTTGCTTTTTCATAATCGGATCGAAAAGTTTATATGCTAGTAATTTTGTGGAAACTATAATATAAATAACAAAAGAAAATAGTGAAAGTAAAGAAAGTTAAGGTTTTAACTAGTAACCAGTAAAAGAAAATAAAGAACGAGAAGGAAAAAAATGAAAGGAATAAAATTAAATGAATTTTTTTTATTTATGTTTTTTTCTAAATTTGATAAAGAAATGTTAAAGAATCATAGGTAATAGATATTCCTTGTAAATGGTACAAATTATAAAGAATGATTAAGAATTGATTATTCCTCCTATTTTGATCACCATATTTTTAAATTATTTTAAGGATTTTGAAAAATGAATATGGTTTTTGTTAGTGATAAAAAAAAAAGGTGATAAAAAAAATAAGAATATGGTTTTTGTTTTATTTATATTAAGTATACAAAGTAACTAACACAAATAGTTGCGAACATTTAAATATTGAGATTAAACATTGTCTAATTGTCTTGTTATGTTTTTCAGCTATTTATTATGGGCTTCCTTTGGCTCCTGCTTACATGGGATTATCAAAAGAACAAAAGAACAACATCTCAACTGGTATTAACTATGCTTCTGCTAGCTGTGGGGTTTTTCCAGACACAGGAAAGCGATTGGTAAGTTTCAATATTCTACAAAATGATACCTCAATTAGGCTCTTAGAGGTTTCGGAAACAAAAAATCTAATTAATTTTGTTTATGAACAAGGGACAATGTCTCTCATTGAGTGTCCAAATCGATCTATTCAAAGAAACCATCGACAAGAATCTGAAGCAAAGGTTTAAGACGAAGCAAGAGCTCAGTAAACACTTGGCTGAATCGTTGTTCATGATTGCTATCGGAATTAACGATTACGTTTTCTTCTTTAATAAGACAACCGATCCAAATGAATTCGCAAACAAGCTTCTTCATGATTATTTGATACAAATTCAGGTAAAACATTTTTAGATTCCCACCATTTTTTTTCTTTGACCACTGCATTAATCACTAGTAGTATTGTTTATAAGCCAAACATATTAACTAATTTTAAAATTGTTATTTTCAAACTTTAAATTCTGAAGATATAGTTTAATAAAATTAAACTAAAATTAAAACTATCAAACCAATCTTTAATAAACTTTTAGTTTTATTTACATTGTCAACTATATAAACGAGCCTAAACCAAAACTTGATTGAATACTTCAAATTCTATGGATTAATTAGTCTGTTTCCAGCGTAAATTTGTTTTCATGTTTAATTAATTTAAATGGAATGCATTCTACTAAATATTTTGATTTTTTTTGTGTGTGTAGAGATTGCAAAGATTAGGAGCAAGGAAGTTCTTCATCAACAACCTTAAACCACTAGGATGTTACCCAAACATTATAGCTAATACCATGCCACGAGGAAGCTGCGACGATAACTTAAACCTTGTGATTTCCATTTTCAACGCCAAGCTAAGAAAAGGACTGAATCAATTGAAGGAAAAGTTATCCAACACTTCCTTCTTGTACTCAGATTACTTCAACTTTATGTTGGGACTTAGAGGACCTTCGAGCAATCAAGCTAGCTCGAATCTCATGGAGTCGACGACTCCATGTTGTCCCAGCGTTTATGATGGAAAGTTACTCACAGGCTGCAAGCAAGATTCGATAGCGTGTAAGGTGCCAGATTCACATATTTTCTTTGATCCATTTCATCCGACTCAGCTGGCGAATTTCTTGTACGCGATTCGGTGTTTTCAGGAGAGAAAAGTTTGTCAGGTTGTGTGAGATTCAGTGTGTGATTACTTAATACACTTTTTTAGTTGTTATGTTTAATGTATTATCAAACTGTTATAACTCATATACATACAAAGCTTCAAAATTTCGAAATAATAAGGGTTTACATTTTTAGCTAAAAGAACAAAAAACAAACAAGGGTTTACATGTAAAGGAAGCAAACATATTTCCCTTTATATTATAAGTATAATATCCAAATTTATGGTATATGATGAAAGATTGAATTGATTCGGCTATATTTATGTTATTAACGTGTATTATATTTTTGGTCAAATATCTATTTGAAATTATAAGCATGCTTTGGGTTTGAATAGTAAAAAATAAGTGACATATCGGGAAATGATTCATAATATTGTACAAGTAATACAATAATATGGAGAAAGATTATATGATAATTGCACGGTAATATGGAAAAAATATGGTGATTGCAAGGCAAGTAAACAAAATTTTTGAACCTCTAGAAAAATTAACTCTCTATCCGTTGTACGAGGTGAGATCTACATGCCGAATGAACATGCATGGGAGAGTCATTAGTTGTGAACAGTCGAAGCGTTACAAGTGATATCAGAACTAGTTAACTATGTCGGTTCTGACATGAAAAACGTTTTAATACATGTCCATAACAACGATGTTATGCTTTGCGAGTGGAATGAATTGTAATATGTTGATTTATGGTATATGATAAAAAGTTTAACATAATTGATTTAGTTAAATATATCATCAAAATACAATTACCTTTTCAAGTAAACATTTATTTAAAATTCCAGAAGAATTAAGTGTTAGAGTAGTGGAAGGTAAGGTTTCTTTACGTTGTCCTATATTAATGCGAACATTAACCTTACCACAAATCATTGAGTCACGCATTTCTTTTTAACCTTTATACGGGCCGCAATGAGTTATCCATACAGGGCCCAACAGGCTTTTTACACGCGAGTTTCCAAGTAAATTACACATACTCGCACCTCAGGCGCGTGTGAAACAAACGGATAAAGGGAGATTCACAGACCTCACAACCCCCAAAGAAGCTCTCTTTGAACCTTCTTCTAGAAACCTCTACTCACTCTCCTTAAACCTCGAATAGGGTTTTCTTTACGTTGCACACTCTTCTCTTCTCCCTAAGAGATAAGAGACTCTTCTTCTCTGTATCTCAAAATGGCTCCTGCTTTGAGTCGAAGCCTCTACACTCCTCCTCTGACTTCAGTTCCATTTACTCCCACCCGTCTCTCTCATCTCAGAACCGCGTTTCTTCCTCCTCGCGGTGGCGGTGGTCTGAGAACCGGTGTTTGCTGTAGCTGGAACCTCGAGAAAAGATGCAGTCGCTTCGCTGTGAAGTGCGACGCCGCCGTGGCGGAGAAGGAGACGACTGAGGAAGGGTCTGGTGAGAAGTTCGAGTACCAAGCCGAGGTTAGGTTCCTCTTTAGAAAGTTTCGATTTTTAATCGTGGGTACTTCTCTATTTGGTGAAAGTTTAAGCCTTTCGTTCGCAGGTTAGTAGGTTGTTGGATTTGATTGTTCATAGCTTGTACAGTCACAAGGAGGTGTTCCTCAGGGAGCTTGTAAGGTATGTTTGTGACACTAATCGGTTTGATTTGTATGTATTACTGCAAACTATAGCTTATACAATCACATATTCAGAATTGGTTTGTTTTATGTTCAGTAATGCAAGTGATGCTTTGGATAAGCTGAGGTTCTTGAGTGTGACGGAGCCTGCTTTGCTTGGAGATGGTGGTGGTGAGCTTGAGATTCGGATCAAGCCTGATCCTGATAACGGCACTATCACCATTACGTAATGAGATAATTCTCTCTTTTCTTTTTTTTCTAAGTTCAGTATTACTTAAAGAGAATGTTGTAAATTTGCAGTGATACTGGAATTGGAATGACAAAGGAAGAACTTATAGACTGCCTTGGAACTATTGCTCAGAGTGGTACTTCCAAATTCTTGAAGGCTCTCAAGGTTTTCTCCTTCTCCTCTCTCTCTCTCTAAATTACTTTCTAGAAAATCAATCTCGATTTTAGATTCATTTGCTTAAATATATTTCTCTTTATTCAGGAGAACAAGGACCTTGGTGCTGACAATGGTTTGATAGGACAGTTTGGTGTTGGGTTCTACTCTGCTTTCTTAGTTGCTGAAAAGGTGAAGTAGTGTCTATCTACTTACTCTTATCTCTGAAGAAGAGTAGTGGACTTAATAGTTGTCTCTGCTTTCAGGTTGTTGTGTCCACCAAGAGCCCAAAATCTGACAAGCAGTATGTTTGGGAATCTGTAGCTGACAGTAGCTCATATTTGATCAGAGAAGAAACAGACCCTGAGAACTTTCTTCGCCGTGGAACGCAAATAACTCTGTATCTAAGGGTATGTTTCTATATTCAATCATTTTGAGATCCCTTATAGTTTATCTAGGCCTGGAATTTAAACCGAACCCACCAAACCAAATTGGTTAGTTCAGGTTTATAAAAAAGCTCCTGTTTCGGTTTCTCAAAAAAAAAATTGTTAATCAAATCTCGAACCGAACTACCCAAAATTTCAAACCAAAGTAACCAAACTAACCGTAATTAACCGAATTTTAAACCTAAATAATCGAAACCAAAAATCAAAAACTCTGGTTAGTTTCAGTAAAATATTTAAAAAACAGAACTACTGGAATACCTTGAACCGAACCAATTTCGGTTAACTAGCAGGCCTAAGTTTATCTAACTGCTTATTTCCTGGCTGCAGGAGGATGATAAATACGAATTTGCGGAGTCTACAAGAATCAAGAACCTTGTTAAGAACTACTCTCAGTTTGTTGGGTTTCCCATTTATACATGGCAGGAGAAATCAAGGACTATAGAGGTGAGGATAGCCTTTTATGCATATGTTATTGCAATTAGAAAGAGTGTGTTAAAAACTTTGTTTACTTGTGGTAGGTTGAAGAGGAAGAACCATCTAAGGAAGGAGAAGAAGTGAAAGAGGTAAAAGGTCTTTATGTTGTTTTAGTTTTTGTTATAAGCTGTTTGAAACCAAAGTACTAAACACTTCTTCCTTGTTTTGATTCCAGGGTGAGCCAAAGAAGACGAAGAAGAGTACTAAAACTGAGAAGTATTGGGATTGGGAACTAGCCAACGAAACAAAACCGTTATGGGTGAGAGCTGAGAGCTTTCAACGTGTGTTTTTGTCTTCGTCATTAATGATTGTTTGATGTACTTACTGACTTGGTTATTGTCTTGTCTCCGAATAGATGCGTAGTCCGAAAGAAGTGGAAAAAGAGGAGTACAACGAGTTCTACAAGAAGGCTTTCAATGAGTTCTTAGATCCACTCGGTCACACACACTTCACAACCGAGGTGCTTAATACTTTTTTAAGTTAGCATATCGCTTTATGATCATTCCTTTATACCTGACGCTTACCGTTTGTAGTTTTACTGTTTTGTCAAAAGGGTGAGGTTGAATTCAGGAGCATTCTATACATCCCTGGGATGGGTCCTCTTAACAATGAGGACGTCACAAACCCGAAAACAAAGAACATTCGTCTCCACGTGAAGCGTGTGTTTATCTCTGATGACTTTGATGGAGAGCTGGTGAGTCTATTTTTATAAAAGAAACCATGTTATCATCTAATATCTCTGGTTCCTTTTAACATGCTTCACTTTCTGTTTGCAGTTCCCGAGATACTTGAGCTTTGTGAAGGGTGTGGTTGACTCGAACGATCTTCCACTAAACGTTTCACGTGAGATTCTCCAAGAAAGCAGAATCGTAAGTGATAATAATACACTTATATGAACCAACACACTCCACAATAATACACATCTTATAATATCGTTTCAGGTAAGAATCATGAGAAAGAGGCTTATTAGGAAGACTTTCGACATGATACAAGAAATCTCTGAAAGTGAAAACAAAGAGGTCTCTCTGTCTTCTCATTAAACCCACTTTGTTCTCTTGACCTCATTGGAAGAGAGATTCATTTTGCTGGTTTTAAATGGTTTCAGGATTACAAGAAATTCTGGGAGAACTTTGGTAGATTCCTTAAGTTGGGTTGTATTGAAGACACTGGTAACCACAAGCGTATTACTCCGTTACTTAGATTCTTCTCTTCAAAGAATGAAGAGGAATTGACGAGCTTGGATGAATATATTGAGAACATGGGTGAGAACCAAAAGGCCATCTACTACCTTGCCACTGACAGTCTGAAAAGTGCCAAGTCTGCTCCTTTCTTGGAGAAATTAATTCAAAAAGATATTGAGGTAGTAAAATATGATTGAAGATTAGTATTTTGTCAACTTGAATATCTCTCTTGGTTCTTGATTCTGATTTTCATTTATCATTAGGTTCTATACTTGGTTGAACCAATAGATGAAGTGGCGATTCAGAATTTACAAACCTACAAAGAAAAGAAGTTCGTTGATATCAGCAAAGAAGATTTGGAATTTGGTAAGTTTTGTTAGCAGGACTTGCTAATACAGTGTGAAGTATTTGTTTCTAACAAAGCGTGGCGCCAATTTTTGCAGGTGATGAAGATGAAGTAAAGGAAAGGGAAGCTAAACAAGAATTCAATCTTCTCTGTGATTGGATAAAGCAGCAGCTTGGTGACAAAGTTGCTAAAGTCCAAGTCTCAAACCGTTTGAGCTCTTCTCCTTGTGTTCTTGTCTCAGGCAAGTTTGGTTGGTCTGCTAATATGGAAAGGTTAGTACTTTCAGCAGCTCGAGTAGAGAGAGTTTATCGTAGTTAAATGAAACTTAAATGTGGTTTGTTTATGGTGAAAGGTTAATGAAGGCACAAGCGCTTGGAGACACTTCAAGCTTGGAGTTCATGAGAGGTAGGAGAATACTAGAGATCAATCCAGATCATCCTATCATCAAGGACTTGAATGTAAGTGTCATCATCATCCTCTCTAAATCTCTTGTCACAAAGAAAAGCTTATTGATTTTCTTGATGGATTTTTTTGCAGGCTGCTTGTAAGAATGCACCTGAGAGCAGTGAAGCAACAAGGGTGGTTGATCTCTTATATGACACTGCTATAATCTCAAGTGGTTTTACTGTAAGAAATCCTTGGCTTTCTTGTTTTCTACGTTGCTTTTTTTAATTGTTTTCCTCACTTTTGATATGTTTGTTGAACAGCCTGATAGCCCGGCCGAGCTGGGGAACAAGATTTATGAGATGATGGCTATGGCTGTTGGAGGAAGATGGGGACGTGTTGAAGAAGAAGAGGTTGCAGAAGAAGGAAGCTCGAGTGTAAATGAAGGAGATGACACAAAAGGTGGAGAAGCAGAAGTAATTGAACCATCTGAAGTTAGGGCAGAGAGTGATCCGTGGCAAGATTGATCTCAACATCTTTTCTTGTTTACTATAGTGAATTTTTGACACAATGCTCTTGCTTTCTAGTAGGATTGTCTTCTTTGTGTTTGGGGGATACGAGTATCATGGGCCTGTGAAAGCCCGTTATTGGATCATGTGAACGAAATAATTAATTCTATCAAAAATACTATTCCCTCCTTCCGTATGACAACAAGTGAAGTTTTATGAAAAGAAATTTGTTTTATTTTAAGTTATGTTTTTAAGTTTCTATGTAAAAATTAAATATAAATTAATATTTTTAATTATTTATATTTTGTAGAATAATTTTTTTTTGATTGAATTAGCTGTACATAGAATATGTTAAAGAAATCTTCTTTTAGATTTTAATATAATGCGATGGTTGAACAAAACAAAATCAAGATTTTTAAAAATTTCATACTTTAAACTTGATACATAGTTTTGTCTTTATCTACTTATACGTTATAACATATCTAATAAATCACTACTGTTATTACAACAAAGAGACGTGATTTTGGAGAGTGAGAATGAGATAAAGTTCACTTTTAAACGCAAATACTATGCGTTAAAAAGGCATATATCCAATTTTCCTTTTTGTGGCGGAGACTGATTCTTACCAGCCTAAAGAAATCTTCAACCACATATTTACAAAGGAACAGACACGTATTTGATTGATTAACTTAAACAAGAGATTTGTCTAGATTCTAGAATTAGATCACATGTTTGAAAGAACATTTTAAAGTTATTTCTTTATATAGAGGGATTTAAGATTTACTACACATCAAGATATGTACGCACATAATAATATGACTGAATCTGTCTGTGCTCATCTAAAAATGGGGAGGCATGATTGACACTAAGGCATAAAATTTTCAAGAGATGGTTTCTTTTCAGACTTACCTAGTGGAAATTGATTTGCCTAGTGATAAAAAGGAATATAAATGGATTATTCTAGATATAGGTAAAAGAAAGAAAACAAATTGCTCTATTAGACATCATGATGAAGTGCGATACAAATTTCGTATTGTACAAATGATTTTTTTCCAAAAACAAAAGCAATTCATTTTGATTCGATAAAGTAAATCTGAAATATCGGCAAAAAAAATTATGTACACTACCAAATATCTACTATAATAATTCAAAAATTGAGTATGCATTTGTTCATTATTTCTTTAATATGTTGTATAATAACAAGTTTATGATTGTTGGTGATTTTTCATGTTCTCAATGATTTTTTTAATTAACTAGGTCTTACAAAAACATGCACTCTTATTTTCACAATTATATATGTTTGTTTTTATTCTGTTTTAAAAACTAATATGTTTTGTATTTTCAGTGATTTTATTTTACAAAATTCTCCAAATTTGTTTCATTAATATATTATGTAAAAATAATACTAATGAGAGTAAGTTTGATGTTGTAAAGTTAAAAATTATAACAGTGTTTATAATAATATGGATTAGCATCAATTAGAGACTCAAATCCGGAAAATGAAGAGATTCATACACATTGAAGTTGACATTTGCTGACGCCACTTCGCAGACGTTAGGTTCAAAAGTGCCAATGATATATTTCTTTGATTAGTAAGTAGTACATAATATCTAAAGTTTTTTATTTATTTTTGTTATGGTTCATGTGCCTCAGTCATAAAGATAACTAAATGCTAATCATTTCCTGATTTTTAATGTATAATTAGTGAACTTATTAATGTCGTTACTTTGTGGTTTAACACAATCGTTCGGAATATACTACATCTTTACGTCTTTTAGTTAGGTAAAATTTAATTATTTTATGAAAAAGCAGAAGTACGAGGCCATTAAGATTATTTTATGAACGGACAGAGATGGATCGGTGTTATTGCAGCTCTTATGGTTATAAAACAGTGCAAAAGCAACTCGAATACTAGGATTAGTAAACACTCTTCTTATCCTCACTTTTCATCGTTAATATTTTTAATCTGACAATTATATGATCTAATCAATGTGTCAGCTAACCAAACTTCATAAATATATTCTCATATTTTTTTAATTTTATTCGGTCGGGTCACTAAAAGTGCCCACAATAAATATAGTAGGGGGTTAAAAAGTGGCTTGCGTAATCTTATATGATAGGTTTAACAAGTAATTACGTAATTAGTTTCGGAAGGGTGAGTGAATCAATACCTTAATTTGATTCTTAATACTATATAGTACCCAAAAATACTTTTTTTTAATGTGCAAAATTAATGATTTTGAATTCGATCAACAGATAACACCATTAGCATGCAACCATATGGGGTTATATAAATTATAAAGGTGTATAAGCGATAGTGTCGTCATCATATATTGTCCCGATTTCTTTCTGCTTTTTTTTTCTACAATCATAATTCAGTAGAAGTACGATTACAAACCTTGAATATTAAATAAATAATAGAGATCAAGAAAGATCAAAACTGAAACATGTGAATAAATAAATATGTGGAATTGTTTTAAAGTTGGGAAAGTGGAGATATTGGGTCATAATGCATCAAAATATCAAATTGTTGCATATTCTTTGAGCTCTTTTTAAATGATCATATAGTTGAAGCTTATAATAGGTAAGCATCGCACTTTAATTTTAGTGCAGTTAGAATTTTTTTCTGCTTGCTATAGGAATTATCCAATGAAGCTAGCAGTCTCCACGATGACTACTTAATGTGATTTTATAGCACTTAGAAATCATCTACAAATTTCTAATATCAATTCTTATCTTGGTAATATTAATATAAAAACTATTGCGTCTTTGACCCAAAAAAAAACTATAGTGTCTTATATAGTTCATTGTGTTTTTACATCATACCAATGATTGTGTTGTATAAATTTACATGTATATATCTACGAGGAATATCACATTGCATTTAGACTAAAATTATTTGCTATATCTATTTTAATGGTCTAGAAATTTACTTGCTCTATGTCGTGATCCTAAATGTTTGTAATTGTTCTTAGTGGCCGGAACCTGATCCCTTTAATTAGGAATTTTGGAAATAAGTTTCTTCGAGTATTCTAAAGTCAATGCAAATGCGCCAATTGTTTTAGCAGATTCTTACATAAAATCAATCGGCTGAAATAGCATTTTCCCATCATATTTTTAGAAATATTTTTCAAGCTTTTTAGATAATTATATCATTGTAGAAACAACTTAGGGCAATTCTCTTAGATAGCCCTTTTTAAGTTTTTGTCACAAAAATAGCCTTCAAAAAATAAAATGACCAAAATAGACTTTTTTTTTTTGAAATTTTGATTTTTTTTTTTTTTTTTTTTTTNTTTTTTTTTTTTAAATTTTTATTTTTTTTTTTTTTTTTTTTTGAAATTTGGAACCCTAACCCCAAACCCACCCTTTTACTCTAAACCCTAAAGTTCAAATTAGTTAACCCTAGGGGTATAAATGCATATAAATGAATTTTTTAGCTTCTAAAAAAAACATTTTGGTCATTTTCTTCCTTAAAAGCTATTTTTGTGACAAACAAACTAAAATGGGCTATCTAAGGAAATTTCTCAACAACTTATATGTACTTCAATTGTTAATTAGTTTATATTAAGTCGTGGAGTCTTTTTCTGGAGTATAAACAAGTTGTGGAGTCTGTTTTTATCTTCCACTTATGTTGTGAAATTATGGTCGAACCGTATGCTGATCAACTTGAGCAGTCAGGCATAACCGACTTTTCCTGGTAATATAAGTGGTTCTCATGTAATGACTTCGGTTACAAACGGTGGCACTGATCATCTTCGTTTGATACTTCTCTATTTAATTAGATGACTATGTTATGTAATAAAAATAGAGCATGTAAACAAATGAATTTGTATGGGTGAATTGGTATTTTGGTGCATTGACCACGAGTGGTCACTAGAAAATTTTGGACCCACTCACTACAAATTTTATGACTCAATTATCAAATCATTTCGCGTTTGTATTCAATTTTATTGGACAGTAGATAAGAGGTTAAATCTGTTGGAGTAGTCCCAACCCTCTTTCAAGTGTTATCCACTAAATGCCAATTGATAAGAGTTTTTGTAGTAGAGTAGATACGTATATTAATTGTGTATATCTATGAGCATGTTTATTTCAACGTGAAGAAAGAAAAAAAATCCAGTTTGTCATACAAAATCAATTAGGAATGAAACAATAATAGATTTGACATATGCCGTATCACACACATTCGATATATAAGAATCTTAGTTTTAGTGATGGTCAGACACATCTTTTTAAAATTCTCGTAATAAGGCAATAATCCGACGGTCAGTTTGATATATCTAAGAAAATGAAAAAAATGTCGAACCGTCATACATATCACCTCTGATTCTTTTTGTGTGCTTAGTCTTTTCTTACTTATGTCGAAAAATACTTTTATATAATTGATTCGGTAAGTAAACCGCAAACAGTATAAACATTTTCATTGAAATATAAATCATAAGAATCAGTCCAAAATTGCTTACAAAGAAATAGGAATTGTATGATATCTCAAAAAAATAAAATAAATAAATATATATATATATATATATACTCCCTCCGTTTCGCAAAGAGTGTCGTTTTGATATTTTTCACACAGATTAAAAAAATGATTGAAATGTTATTAAGTTGTCATTAATTATATCTATTTGACCAATAGTATTTAAGATAAATAAAATTATTTATAAAATCAATGCAATTTGCAATTAATTTCTAGCTGAAAGTAAGTATAATTTGCATTGGAATTGTAAAATAACACCTTTGTGTAACAAGAAAAAAATGTTATAATGACACTTATTATGATTAATAAAACAGAGGGAGTATTATTTTATTTTTTTGAAACTGAATCTCTAAATATTTAGTTAACAAAAAGAAGAAGAAGAAATAGGAACGAGGGATGAATTTGTTGTGCATAAATGGATAGTATGTACTTGGTGCTCAAACTTATCAGACCTATTAGTTAAAAGCTAATTAACTCTCTTTTTGTTATAGAGAAATCTTTACAAAAACTAATGATTCAATCAATTTTCCTATATGAAAACTAATATATTCCATGACAATATGTTATAGCCTATACTCTATAGGGTATTGAAGTGTACAATACTATTTTTCAGGCAGAACCCTAGCTAGTTCCTGGCTTGTTGCATGGCTTGGTGGAGTGCATATCCTCCTGCTAGAAGTGGCAATTCTGATATGTTCTTTGATGGAGAATCCTTGATTCAGAAGGTATTATTGGAAAATGATTATTTATTTACTTATATACACACTATAATCCAGATGACCCACAATATTATAAAATACATTTATAACTCTCCAACAATATTATAAAAACCCTCCACTTCCTCCTCTTATTTCAAACAAACTTCTTCCCAAAAAAATACATTTATACAAACTCTTTCATATTCATCTCTCACACTCTTATAAACCAAATCTAAACAATGATTCCGGCAGAACTCACCGGATATTATCAATATCTATCGCCGGAGAACTTAGCAACAATCCCAGCTGAGTTCAACATACTAAACATGCCCTCATCTCCAACCTCTTCATTGAACTACCTAAACGATCTCATCAACAACAACAACTATTCCTTATCATCCAACGGCCAAGATCTCATGATGATGAGCAGCAACTCAACTTCTGACGAAGATTATCATCAACATCATCATGAGAGCATCATGGCACCCGACGAGAGGAAACAAAGGAGAATGCTTTCAAACAGAGAATCCGCGAGGAGATCTAGGATGAGGAAACAGAGACATCTTGACGAACTCTGGTCTCAGGTGATAAGGCTTCGCAACGAGAACAACTCTCTTATCGATAAGCTGAACCGCGTATCGGAGACTCAACATAGCGTATTAAAGGAGAACTCTAAACTCAAAGAAGAAGTTTCTGATCTCAGAAGGCTTGTATGTGAACTAAAATCTAACAACAATAACAGTTTTGTAAGTGAGTTCGAAGATGTTTAGTATTTCCTCAAACTGAATCGCAGGGGCAGAGATTTTGGGTTTGTGATCAAAAAGAAAGGAAAAAAAAAGGACTAATTTAAGGTTTTGGTTGATTCTCGAATATAAGCTGGTTGGTAAATGGTGACGATTATATATAAATTTTATTGTACCATATGTATATGTGTATACTGAAGTTAAATAATCTAACTTAGTTCTTGAGCTAATCTCCTCTTTTTAATAGATAAATCATATATAACCATAGACAAACCCAGTGGCGGATGTATGTATATGGGTATGGGGTCACGTGCCCCCTACTCTTTTTATTTTTTCTTGAATAAGTTCGATTAATCTGATAAAATTGTTTGTAGTTTAATAACTAAGCATAAAAAGTGCCCCCAATTCAAAATTATTTTTGTTATTTTTAATAGTGTGCCCCCAGCTAAAAACGTGTCTAGATCCGCCACGGGATAAACCGCTAACAAATTCAATATACATATGTTAATGTTACGTAGAAACCCTTTTAATTAAACTCATGATCAGTATTCAGAATATATTATATATTATATATATATATATATATATGTGTGTGTTAAAAAAAATCTGAAACCCTATTTAAAGTCATGAACAGTATTCAGAATATATATATAGCACGTATATTGAATTTGTTAGCGGTGTGTCTATATGGTTATGAGCAATACTTTAAACACGTAATAGATTTATAGAAATGAAATGAAAAATGAAAGACAAAATGTTACAAAAAAAAAGAAAAGAAAGACAGAATATAAGTAATCGGAAATTATAGTGCAATTTTACACTAATATTGTTTAGAACGATTTTACACTAATATTGCCAGCCAAGTCATGTTAATATGCATGCTAGATGAAATTAAATTAATAAGAAGATGACAAAGTGGTATCATAAAATGTTGATCAATTATGACGACCTCTACTAGACAAGATTTGAGAGTTTGTTCGCCGCATAAAGACACTTGCACTCAACATCATTAGAAAATTCTATGGCAAACAATAAAGAAAACAAAAGATTGCTAAAAATGGTGGATCCCTTCTTTATTTTTCTGTAATTTAATCAAATAATTAATCATTAGATTATTTATTTTGTTTTATAGCTTTTATCCACTTTTTTTTTGAATTTTTTTCATCCAGTTTAAAGCATCACTCCGAGAGTGAGAAACCGACCGAAAATGTTTTTTTTTTCTTTTTGAATTTCACCTGGCGCACTACTATTATGTAAAACTTGAGCACTATTTTATTCTTTTTCTAATAACTTTTGACCTACTTTTATTCTTTTTTAAAAAAAAAATTTTTTGACCTACTTAAACACATATGCAGAACTGGTCCTAAATTTTACAAAGTTGGAAGAAGAAAAAAATGTGGCCACTTTTTCAGAAATAAATAGAAAAAATGTATTATAACATACTCAAACTCGGATTGTTCAAACCAAGACTATTTCTAGAGTTTATACTACAAAACTTAGGCAGTTTTTAATAAAAATGTGGTCAAAATATGATCATAAATAAATCGGCTGAAAGCATGGATAATGATAGTTTTCGTTTATCCATGCTTCACATTCCTTTTTTTTTAACCACAAGCTCACATACTTATTCTCTTACATTAGTGCTATTGCCGAGCAATATTTACCACAAAGAACGATCTCTTTCTCGCAACCACAGAAAAGGGTTTGGTCGACTTCTCTACAGGAAATTATTATATAAGAATATTATTTACAAATCGGTTTTGGACATAGATACAGTAGACAAAGAATGCTTGGATTGAATCTGAGTTTGGATGTTGCTCAAAGATTTATTTTAAGAAACCTTAAATCCGAGTACGTATAGATGGTTAAATCTATTTAAAGTGCAGTTAAATGATCAATACTATTCAAATACATAATAAAAGCTTCAACCAAATTTTTTTACCATTAAACCAAATCCATAATACTGGGAGCCATACTCCCGAGTTTGGATGTTGCGAGTGTGAACAAAGATTTGGAGAAGTGCTCATCAAGAACTGGTGTTAAAAAGAATGCTTGGATTGAATCTGATCTATATACATGATCTGGTGAAGTTCTCAAAATAAAAGTTGTTTCTTATGTAAGGCTTAGCTTTTATTGGACAAAACAGAGAGACCTTAGGTGAGTTTGTGTTGTTATCATTGCAAACAATATTTTTATTTTCTAGTTTGTTTCTTTTAGCTTTAAAAAAAAAAATGCAAATGCTGATTACAATTGTTTAAAATAAGCGTACATTTAGTCGATTATATACAAAATAATAATCTTGGTGTAGCCCTACTCTAGGAAAAAAAACAGAGATTTAGTTTTCCAATAGTTATCACATTATTATCGATCTTCATTTGTTTTCTCTAAAGTTCGGACAAAAAAGGACCGTGGCCATATTGAACTAGCAGATTTACGTTTGCCTAGCATAATTAGCGGATGTGTCAACACCTTATTCAATTTAAATACCAACAAACATGAAATTCTTAAAAACCAGATAGTACAGAAAATAACATCAATTATTTTATTTATTTATTTAACTTTTTGTTGTCTATATCAGATTACATATGAATTACATAAAACTGAAGAGGAAACAACAATTACATGCCCGCAGGCTCGAAAGACTTGAGAGTCATTGACTTCGACGGCTTCTCCCATACAACCGCTTTGTACTTCTTGGTCTTACCTTCATTAACCGACACAATAAGCCGGTAGTTCATCCCTGAGACTACCTGAGACTCGCCGCTAAGAACCTCCACGAACCTGAGTCCCAAATTATTCTGTTTATCATACTCGGAGACAGCAAACTTGCCAATCTCTACGATGTGGGGATCTTTAACGTCTCTGATAGGAGTCCAGCCTCCGATATTCGCCGCTTGAGACGCANGGGGGGGGGGGGGGGGGGGGGGAGGGGTGAATAAGTTGCCCAGTTATTATGGAAATGTAGTCAGATTATATTTTATTATTTAGTGACATTTATGGGAAATGTATTTAAATTAGATTTTATGTTTTAATCCAAGCCATGCATTTAGTTTTTTCCACCCTTTATTGTAAACATATTTGCCTTTCAAACTCTTAGAACATATCCTTATATATTAAAGGAGAAGTATTACAACATTTAAGTGTTGTCATAATATTAGAATCTTTAGAAAAATATGTTAATCCATCTAAATATACATAATAATTTTTTATTAGACTAACCATAAAATTAATTAATAATCTATAAAATATTATTAAAAAATAAAAGCTACAAAATTACATAATATAAATAAAATAGATATGACAATTAATGATTTTTAATAATAAAGATTTGATAATAAAGATCTTTTTGTTTAATTTATATTATGAAAATAAATTAAACTATTAAATAATTCAAATTTAGTTGTTATAGCAATATACAAATGACAACTAATATGAAACGGAGGGAATAATATGTAGTCAAGAAAAACTAGAAGTGGAGAAAAAATATACAAATGACAACTTTTTCAGAAATAAATAGAAAAGAAAATATGTATTATAACATACTCAAACTCGGATTGTTCAAACCAAGACTATTTCTGGTGTTTACACTACAAAACTTAGGCAGTTTTTAATAAAAATATGACCAAAATATGTTCATAAATAAATCGGCTGAAAGCATGGATAATGAGAGCATCTCCAATGGTTATACTCATTGGAGTTTTTTATTTTTTTATTTTTGATTTTTTTTTGATTTTTTTCAGATTAAAAAAATATATTAATCAATCTAATCTTTAAATTTTAGTGGAATCAACTAATTATTTAATTATTTTTCTCTAACAACTCCTCCTTAAGGACTTTCATTGCGGATGCTCTGATAGTCTTCATTTATCCATGCTTCACATTCTTTTCTTTTTTTAACCACAAGCTTCACATACTTATTCTCTTACATTAGTGCTATTGCCAAGCAATATTTACCACAAAGAACGATCTCTTCCTCGCAACCACATGAAAGGGTTTCTCTACAGGAAATTATTATATAAGAATATTATTTACAAATGGGTTTTGGACATAGACACAGTAGACACCATGATCCTTCTATCCAAAACGTCGTTGGTCAATGTTGAAAATGTTTTCAAATAATTAATTTTGCTATGCAAGAAGATGAACTGTAGCACAAAGGATTACGCAATTTGTGACCCCTCACGTTTTCCAATATAAGACATTGGTAATTAGGGGTGGGCACAAGGCGAGTACTTGCTTTTTTACGTATACTTGTTACTTGATTTGCCTTGAATGAATAATGAATTTTTGGATTTGTACTTGACTTGTTGAAAACAAGTACTTGTTATTTTGAGTACTTGTCCAAAAATATGTTACTTGTAAGTTACTTGTCTTGTTCGATTACTTACTACTTACAAGATATATGTCCAAGTCTCTAAGAATTACTTGATATATAATATTCTATCAGAGAAGATTATTAAAATTTGTTTTGTTTACTCGATTTGGTAAAAACACGAGAATTACTTCAAATAAAATATTTGTACTAAATGTAAAAAGAAGAAGGAACAAAATACATATATTTGGATATAAAAGTATTGTTTACTTCTTACAATAAAAAAATCAGTTTAGAGATTTATTTTTTACTGTTTAGTTATCATTTTTCAGTCGTAAAACAAGTAACGAGTAATATCAAGGCGAGTAGTTAATTTTTTTTGTAATACTTGTTACTTGCCTTATACTTGCAAGTAGCAAAATTCAACGACTTGATACTTGACTTGACAACGATAAATACTTAAAAAAAGGAGGCGAATACAAGGCAAGTAACGAGTATAAAACAAATAACGAGTATTCGTGTCCAGCTCTATTGGTAATTGCTGAATATATTGTCCATGAATTTATAAGAACATATGGTTGATGAGCTAAGTTTGAAATGTTCTTATTTTTAACTTTAGTGGTAGACAAGTTTTGGTTTGCTAAGTAATCGGGATTTGAAGACCGACTACTATATTTTTACGTTGTGGTTATATGGAATAAGATCATGCTTTAGGTCTTATTAAAATATTTAGAGAAAGGGTACATCCATAAAAAAAAAGTAATTTGAAATGAGAGAATTTTGAAAAAGCGAACACAAGAAGACAAAGGATCGTGGAGGCTCTGGTGATAGTGGCTGCCAATAATATCGAAGCATATATCGTTTACGAGACTACTAAATAAATAAATAACTAAAGTGGTAATTGCATAATGCGTTACGTTCGAAGAGCTTTCTTAGAATTTGTGGATTGGCCAAATGATAAAACGATGATTGTTGATTACATACAACTATACAATATTATAGATTAGATTCGGCTGTTTGGTCATTTCATAAATTTAATTGGTAAAAAATTGTATCACCTTTTATTTTATTTTTCTCCTGATAGCCGTAAGAAACCCAAAAATTTATATGCTCAAAGATTAATTTTATGAAACCTTGAATCCGAGTATGTATAGACGGTAAAATCTATTTAAAGTGCAGTTAAATGATTAATACTACTCAAATCCATAATAAAAGCTTCAACCAAAAGTTTTTACCATTAAACCAAAGTGACTGTTAATATTTAGCTTTGCTAAGTAGCAAGCTAACTTGCTAGGCAGCCAAATAGAAACAAAATTAGGAAGTTATTATTTGTAAAATACTTTCAGTGCCAAATACCATGTTAACGAATAACAGCATGCTAGACAATCTCCAATATATTTTACTATTTTTTATCTAAAATAAAAAATTGTAATCGAAATAAAATAACTTTTAATATATTTTTTTAAATAACATTTTAAATATAATGTAAAAGTAGATGAATGATATTTTTTTCTTCTATAAATAAAAAATATATATAGTAACTTTATCATAGAAGAATAAATAGAAGTTAGTTGAATCAAATTTAAATGTTATTACAGAGATAAAAATAGCGGGAGATGCTCTTATACTATATATTATGCTATATTTTACATAGTATGTGTTATTTAAATGCTCAACATCATATCTACTTATTGGTTTTGTTTGGCTATCTAGCAAATTAAATCCTTTTTAATTTAGCTAAGTGCTAGGCCATTTTATTCCACACCGTTTATTTCCGTTTACATAATTATTATCAATAAAACTAAATAATAATTATTTATCAGAACTTTTATCCTTTTAAAGCGGTCGATGCAAAGGACTATATTTAGTAATCTAGGAAATTGCATTGAGTAACACATTAGATTGATACATATACAAACTAAAAGAACAACAAAAAAGATAGACCACTTAGTATAAACAAATAATTGTATATAAATTTGTAGTTATTTCCTGATCCACTAACTCCAAGTTTTTGGGGCATGTAATGTTTTAGGTCTCCATAGGAGTAATTGATATATAGACTCGTAAATACTAAAACAAATATAAAAATTATTCAGTTTCTTACAAAAATTATCCGATTATATAAATAGACACTTTAATGTATGTGGCATGAATAGTATCAGTCTGATGTGTCTTTCTTGATACATGTTTTTGGCCGGTGTCAGGTGAAGAACATCAGAGGAACATTGGTGGTCTCATGGCCTGAGTTTGGTTCTAGTGTGATAAGATTTGTCGGTGCTCTTATGAAGAACATTGTCCCGAGTTTGGATGTTGCGAGTGTGAACAAAGATTTGGAGAAGTGCTCATCAAGAACTGGTGTTAAAAAGAATGCTTGGATTGAATCTGATCTATATACATGATCTGGTGAAGTTCTCAAAATAAAAGTTGTTTCTTATGTAATGCTTAGCTTTTATTGGACAAGACAGAGAGACCTTAGAGTGAGTTTGTGTTGTTCTCATTGCAAACAATTTCTTTATTTTCTAGTTTGTTTCTTTTAGCTTTAAAAAAAAAATGCAAATGCTGATTACAATTGTTTAAAATAAGCGTACATTTAGTCGATTATATACAAAATAATAATCTTGGTGTAGCCCTACTCTAGGGAAAAAACAGAGATTTAGTTTTCCAATAGTTATCACATTATTATCCATCTTCATTTGTTTTCTCTAAAGTTTGGACAAAAAAGGACCGTGGCCATATTGAACTAGCAGATTTACGTTTGCCTAGCATAATTAGCGGATGTGTCAACACTTTATTCAATTTAAATACCAACAAACATGAAATTCTTAAAAACCAGATAATACAGAAAATAATATCAATTATTTTATTTATTTATTTAACTTATTGTTGTCTATATCAGATTACATATGAATTACATAAAACTCAAGAGGAAACAACAATTACATGCCCGCAGGCTCGAAAGACTTGAGAGTCATTGACTTCGACGGCTTCTCCCATACAACCGCTTTGTACTTCTTGGTCTTACCTTCATTAACCGACACAATAAGCCGGTAGTTCATCCCTGAGACTACCTGAGACTCGCCGCTAAGAACCTCCACGAACCTGAGTCCCAAATTATTCTGTTTATCATACTCGGAGACAGCAAACTTGCCAATCTCTACGATGTGGGGATCTTTAACGTCTCTGATAGGAGTCCAGCCTCCGATATTCGCCGCTTGAGACGCATAGAGAGAGGAGAGGACGAGAGAGAGGAGAAGAACGAAGATTGCTTTGTTAGTCATGTTTGCATGTGTTGATAATGGCATGAATTGTTAGGGTTCTTTTATAGTAGAAGGAAGGGGAGGGGGAATAAGTTGCTCAGTTATTATGGAAATGTAGTCAGATTATATTTTATTATTTAGTGACATTTATGGGAAATGTATTTAAATTAGATTTTATTATTTTTTAATCCATGCCATGCATTTAGTATTTTCAACCCTTTATTGTAAACATATTTGCCTTTCAAGCTCTAATTAGATCATATCCTTATATATTAAAAGAGAAGTATTACAACATTTAAGTGTTGTCATAATATTAGAATCTTTAGAAAAATATGTTAATCTATCTAAATATACATAATTTTTTTTTATTAAGCTAACCATAAAATTAGTTAGTAATCTATAAAAAAAATCTTAAATAAAAGCTACAAATTACCTAATAGATATGACAATTAATGATTTTTAATAATAAAGATTTGATAATAATTTTGTGTATTTTCTTCTTTTTGTTTAATTTATATTATGAAAATAAATTAAACTATTAAATAATCTAGATTTAGATTTTTTCATATATAATTTTTAAAAAAATTTAAAATGAATATAAATTTAAAAAATTAAAGTTTCACATTGTATTTTTTTGTGGTCAATAACTTAAATTTTTGTTATAGCAAGATACAAATGATCATAAAATTATATAATTATGAAATTTCATTTAATAGATATTTATATTAAAATATATATTTATTTTGATATCATTTAAATTAAACTGTATACCATGTTAAATTATACAAATAATTTGATTTCAAAATTTACAAAATATGTATTATATTTAAATTGATTAAAATAAATGTTTTATAATTTATATTTGGTCAAATCATTAAAATATATTTTACATATGTTTTGTTATTTAAAATATATATTTTTAAGAAAATGTTTATAAAATATTTCACTATGTGTATCACACGGGTTATTACCGAATACCTAAATATAAGAGAATCACTTTAATGGTTTACTATTAGGATGATTATTTGACTACACACCGCTACTTTTTAGTGAAAAACAAAAACAAATATCAGAGGAAAAGTAAAGAAAAAAAAATATATCTAATAGTCCAGGAAACTTTGAATATAATATTTTAGCATACTTGTAATCAAAAGTTTAGAATAACACTTATTGATTTGCTGACATAATAAATTTGCTGATATAATAAATACTTATTCTTAAAAAAAAAATATACATACTCTTTTTGGAATACAACACCATTGTAAACGTTAAAATTAGAAAAAGAAGATTATAATCTTAGAACGTGCAGAAACCAGACAGAATATTACAATCGCAAACTTCAAACACACAAAAACACAACATGAACTGTTTTCATGAGAACATAACAATGCTCTTCACAGATTCACATAAGTAACTAGAACTGAATCGGATCCCATAAATTTATGGGTATTTAGTAGTTCCTGACATGATTACCCATATTGAACCAAACCGATTCGTACTGATTTTGGAGTAGTTCATATTTGGTTACCTAAAGTTCAAAACTGAAAAACCTGAAATTATAGGGAAGGTGTCTACTTTTAAATAAACCGAATGAGCATCAAATTTTACAACTGAAACAGAAGATCCCGGAGACATGTTCAATGATAAACTGAAAGTAGAAAACATTACAACACAATGAAAGATAGAGCCATTAAGAGACGAGTCATGCTCAACAGTACGAAAAAACTCAAGGAGAAGCTCCAACTTTATCCCTAAGGCGATTGTCCGAAAGAATAATTGATAGTCGAAAAAAACGATGTTGATGCATCTGTAAAAAAAAAATCAAAATGTTGACCCGCAAGAACTTTTGGTGAGAAGGTCATGCATATATTTGCAAATGTATCAAGTATAATGTAGTATCATTCTATCTTTGATATTCCGGTGCCAAATGTATCAGTGTATCTAATTTATTGTCAAGTTGTGTTGATGACAACTTTGACTTAAGATATGTAAGTCGTTGTGAGGTAATCAAAGAAAAGTTCAACTCCTTAGATTATACTTACTTTCACAACTTCACATATTGAATTTAGTGGAAAATATCCACTAAGTTGGGGTTTCGCTTGTTCAAATCTCCAGCCAGAAAACTTTCATCATTTTATAAACAAATGATATATTTTGTGAAGATTCATACAATTGACAAGTTCTTGCTCTATTAAAATCGGCTTCAGACAAGATTTGGTAAGCAATTATATAATAATGACTTTTCATATGGTCGTGAGAGATTTTCTTGACATGTCGTGAACACATCAAGTTACGAATATATAAAGCAGAACAATTGGCAATTTTTTTACTTAATAGAACAAGTGTTTTGGGCAAAGGAAAAATGTAACCTTAAACTATGTCTATAGATGCTAGAGATATTATAACACATCACTAAACACCTAAATAACAGTTGGTAAGTTCGATTTATAAGTACTGTAATAAAAAAAACATTACACTATGGAATCAAAAAAATTAAAACGATAGATTTGAATATTTTAATTTATTACAAAAATAGAACAAAACATAATTATAAAGCAAAACAAGAATGTAGTTGTCTGATGTGCTTCCTACTCAATTTCCGATTTAAATGATATCACCGTCAACCCTTTGTCTCCACATATCTAAAAACAAAAAAAAACAAAATTCATACAGATTAATACATTTTAAAGATAACTAGATCTGGACCCGCGCGCCAGCGCGGGTATTACGTTTGTGTTTTTTTTATTAAATGATGTAATTAAAATGTTCTATAGTTTTAAAAATAATTTGTTTGTGTGTTAAAACATATATTTTCTGAACCCGTATCCGAACCCGACTCGAAAAATCATAATCAAAATCTGAACCAAAGTAGCAAAATACCCAAATATGTATTGAATTATGAGAGATTGTATATCCAAATCCGAACATGTAATACCCAAACCCGAATGAATATCCAAAAATAACCGAACTTATGTATATTTAACTTTATATTTCTAGTTTAGTTCTTTAATTTTATTAAAAAAATTTATATTGATGTTACTCATACTTTAATATCATAATATATATATATATTTACAAGCATTACACACATAATAAACAAATTGGAAAAGACAAACATTAAAATAGGAAGGTAAATAAAACATAATAAATAAACTGAAAAAGACAAGCATTTGAATAAGTAGTTTATTTAATTATATCAGTGGCATGGAAGTGTAAATAAGTGTGAAAACTTAGGGACATTTTTTATTGGGTACTTCCCTTTTAATAAGATAGATAGATGTAATTAAAAATGAATTTACTACGCGGGAATACAGTTTAATAATAATAATATTTAAACTTCGTCTTCATAAACGCGCTTCTTCGTCTTTAAGAACTATTCACCATTCAAATCAAATTCCCAGAATAATAATTCTCTTTCACTCTTCCTCCGTCAATGGCGTCCGATCAAGTCAAACAGCTCAAAGACATCTTCACTCGCTTCGACATGGACGGAGACGGAAGCCTCACACAGCTCGAGCTCGCCGCTCTCCTCCGTTCCCTCGGCATCAAACCTCGCGGCGATCAGATCTCTCTCCTCCTCAACCAAATCGACCGTGACGGTAACGGTTCCGTCGAGTTCGACGAGCTCGTCGTCGCGATTCTGCCGGATATCAACGAGGAGGTGCTCATCAACCAGGAGCAGCTCATGGAGGTTTTTGTTATGTTTGCTTTGTGATTCTGAGACTGAAAACTTGTAGTATTCAATGGAAGAAGTACAAGTTATATAAGACACAAAGAACTTGAAACAAACGTGAAAGCATAAGATTAGGAAACTGACTCCAACTAACTCCACTAGACTAGGACATGACTAACAAGAGACTTAATTAAAAACAAATACTGAATAACCAAACTACTCCTTCATTCTCGGACCACATTTGCTCTAACAAACCCTCCTTAAGCTAAGCTTCCTGCAATGAACTTAGCTTACTTCCTGCAGAGCAAACCCCAAGCTTGTTTCTCATATCTTCAAACGCTTCTCGCTTCAACGGCTTCGTCAGAATGTCGGCTGCTTGTTCATGAGTTCCACAGTGCTTCAGCTCAATAACTCCATTGTTGACCAGTTCCCTTAAGAAATGAAACCGTACGTCAATGTGTTTGCACTTGCCATGAAACACAGGGTTCCTTGAGAGCTTTATTGCCGACGTGTTGTCGCACATGATAGTTGTACTTGCTTCCACTTCGTAACCCAGCTCCTTAAGAATGCGCCTGAACCAGACAGCTTGACAGGCACAAGCAGAGGCTGCTACATACTCTGCCTCAGTGGTTGAAAGTGTCACAATTGGTTGTTTCTTAGACGACCACGCTACCGCTCCTCCATCCAATAAGAAAGCATATCCAGATGTGCTCTTCCTTCCATCAACATCCCCAGCGAAATCACTATCAGTGTAGACTAACACTTCTCCTGGCCCTCCTCGCTTGTACCATATCCCAAAATCCATTGTTCCTTTTAGATACCTTAGCACCCTCTTAGCAGCTTGAAAGTGTAACTCTGTCGGTTTCGCCATGAATCTACTCATTAAGCTCACAACAAACTGCAGATCAGGCCTCGTTGTGGTTATATACATGAGGCTCCCAATGACTTGTTTATAGAGAGTCTCATCTATACGCTTTCCTCCTTCATCCAAATCCAGCTTGTTTCCAGGTACCATAGGATTGCAGACGGCATTGCAATCTTCCATCTCGAAACGCCTTAGTATCTCCAAACCATACTTGGACTGAGAAACGTGTATGCCGTCAGATAGTTGCATGACCTCTATCCCCAAAAAGAACCTCATCTTACCTAAGTCTGTCATGTCGAACTCACTCTGCATCGACATCTTGAACTCCTCCATCATTGAGTAGTCACTCCCTGTATAGATTAGATCATCAACATAGACGCTTACGATCAGAATTTTACCTTCATTGTTCTTCTTTAAGAACAGAGTTTCTTCATTCTGAGATTTCTCAAACCCTGCCTTGATGAAGTACTCTTCCAGTCTGCTGAACCAAGCTCTTGGAGCTTGTTTCAACCCATATAATGCCTTATGCAGCTTATACACCATCTCCTCTTTTCCCTTTACTTCATACCCCTTCGGCTGTTCGATATACACATCTTCTACCAACACTCCATGTAGAAATGCTGACTTTACATCCAGCTGGTAGATGACCCAATCCTTTTGTGCAGCAGTGGCTATTATGGTCCTGATCGTATCCATCCGAGAGACCGGTGCATATACCTCAGTATAATCGATTCCTTGCTTCTGAGAGTAGCCCTTTGCCACTAGTCGTGCCTTGTGCTTATCTATCTCACCACTCTCATTCAGCTTAGTCTTGTAAATCCACTTGACTCCGATACATTTCCCTTCTGCAGGCAACTGAGTGAGCGTCCATGTTTGGTTCTTCTCGATAGAACCTATCTCTTGATCCATTGCGTTTCTCCATGTTTTACTCATCTCTGCTTCTTCATAACTTGTAGGATCATGAGAATGGTTTATCTCAACCATGTTAACCTCTGTCTCACAGTAGAGCTCATAATCTCTTAAGTACCCTGGCCTTCTTCTTATGCGTCCTTCTCTGATCTCATCCCCTTGGTCAGGTTGATCATTTTGAGGTTGGTTTTCTTGGACTTGTTCCTGCGGGACCTGACCCTCCTGAGCTCCATCAGTGTTGTCCTCGTGTTCTTCCTCATCATCATCATCATCTCTTTCAGCTTCTGCTTCATCATCCCAACTCAAAACAACACTCATATGCTCACTGTGGTTTTCTTCCCAGTTCCATCCCTTACCTTCTTCGAAAACTACATCTTTGCTGATTACCATCTTCTTTGTCTTAGGATTGTAGAGTCGGTACCCTTTAGATTCTTCAGAAAATCCGAGCATCACACAAGTAATGCTCTTGTCATCGAGTTTACTTCTGTGCACGTCAGGAATGTGCACATGTGCTATGCTTCCCCACACTCTAAAGTGTTCCACCGTTGGCTTTATCCCACTCCAAGCTTCCTGTGGTGTAGTATCTTGTACAGCGACTGTAGGACATCGATTCAAGATGTAGAAAGTCCAGTTCACTGCCTCTGTCCAAAAGATTCTTGGTACCTTCTTTGCTGAGAGCATTGATCTCACCATGTTCATCACTGTCCTGTTCTTCCTCTCAGCGATCCCATTCTGTTGTGGGGTGTATGCAGTTGTGAGTTGTCTTCTTATCCCATGTTCCTTGCAGTAATCTTCAAATTCATGGGACGTGTACTCGCCTCCTCTGTCTGTCCTAAGACATTTCAGCTTCCTTCCTGTCTCTGTTTCAGCTTTCTCTTTGAAACACTTGAAAGAGTAGAATGCTTCAGACTTCTCCTTCAGAAAGTATACCCATGCTTTCCTACTGTAGTCATCGATCAGACTCATGACATATCTCTTCCCACTGCTTGAGATGGGACTGATCGGCCCACAGATATCGGAGTGAACCAGCTCTAGCACCTCTTTAGCACTCCATGTACTCTTCTTTGGAATTGCATTTCTTGATTGTTTACCAATCATACAGTCAGTGCAAGTGAAGTTTTGCGCATCAAATGTAGGCAGACCTCTCACCATATTCTTGTTCATCAGTGTCTTTAAACCTCGATGACTGAGATGACCATACCTCTCATGCCAGAGCCTCGAGACATCCTCACATGACGTCTGGAAACACTGATGTTGCTTTACTCCTCCACTCGTCTGATCAAACAAGGTAAACATTCGATTCATGCTCATCTTACTCTCTGCGATAAGTCCCTTTTCATCATGAAATATCTTGCAGCTTCCATCTCTTATGATGATGACAAGCTTCTTTTCTTGAAGTTGGCCCAGACTTAGTAAGTTGTTTCTCAGCTCCGGAACGTAATACACATCACTGATGGTGTATGATGTGTCATTCAGCTTCAATTTTATGTTCCCCTTCCCAATCACTTCCATTCTTTTGTTGTTTCCTAGCTTGACAGAGTGCTTGAACTTTTGATCAAAAGAAGTGAACGCTGTCTTGTCTCCTGTCATGTGGTTTGAACAGCCTGAGTCTAGGAACCATGTTTTCTTACGCAACTCTTCTTTGCTCTCAGTGTTGGTCATCAACACCATGTCTCTGTTTTCTTCCATAACAACTTCAAGTCCTTCACTCTCATCTTCTTCAATGATTGCCATCAGGAGCATATCTTCTTCTTCATCAAGTGTGGCGTAGTTTGCCTCTCCATCCCACTTCGGGCATTCATTCTGGAAATGACCCAGACGGTGACACTTGTAGCATTCTACATTCCTCTTATCAAAAGTGCTTCTTCCGCGACCTCTACCTCTTCCTCTCCAAGCTGGTCGCCTTCCTCTAGTTCCTGAATCTTCTCCATGAGTCACCTTGAGTACGTGTTCTTCTCCCTTCTCCACTTTCTTAAACTTCTGCTCATGAACTGCTAGAGTGCTCTGCAACTCATCAATGGAGATCGTTTCCACATCCTTTGATTCCTCAATTGAAACCACCACATACATGAACCTCTCAGTAAGTGTTCTGAGGATTTTTTCCACGACCTTGGTGTCACTCATCACCTCTCCATTACTTCTCATCTGGTTTGAGATAGACATGACCCGAGCAAAGTACTCATCAATGCTCTCAGATTCCTTCATCTCAAGGACCTCAAACTCCCTTCTCAGTTTCTGTAATAGAGACTTCTTCACTCTTGCATTACCTCCAAACTTCATCTTCATGGAGTCCCAAATGACTTTGGAGTTCTTCCTATCCAGGATCTGCTCAAATGTTGTCCTGTCGATGGCTTGATAGAGATAGTGCTTAACTTTGTGATCGTTGGTTCTGGCGTTGTCAAGTTGTCTCCTCTGCTCCTCGGTCAGCACTGTGGTGATTGATGGATCCTCATACCCATTCTCAATCATGCTCCAAAGCCCCTTTGCTCTGAAGAAATTCTCCATGACTTCACTCCAATGATCCCAATGACCGTCGAAATGAGGTAACTTCATCTTCTCGTCTTCCATTCTTTCTCTCTTGCGTGAAGCTGCGGCTTCTTGCTTTCAGTTTCAGAGTACAGGCTCTGATACCAATTTGTTATGTTTGCTTTGTGATTCTGAGACTGAAAACTTGTAGTATTCAATGGAAGAAGTACAAGTTATATAAGACACAAAGAACTTGAAACAAACGTGAAAGCATAAGATTAGGAAACTGACTCCAACTAACTCCACTAGACTAGGACATGACTAACAAGAGACTTAATTAAAAACAAATACTGAATAACCAAACTACTCCTTCATTCTCGGACCACATTTGCTCTAACAAACCCTCCTTAAGCTAAGCTTCCTGCAATGAACTTAGCTTACTTCCTGCAGAGCAAACCCCAAGCTTGTTTCTCATATCTTCAAACGCTTCTCGCTTCAACGGCTTCGTCAGAATGTCGGCTGCTTGTTCATG
>MU105764.1:149093-165093 GCA_012274485.2 Sinapis alba
TTTTCATTTATATGATATTCACAGTTTAGCAAAAAAAAAAAAAAAAAAAAAAGTGGTATCAAACGTAAAGACAACTGGGAACACGGCATAAACAATTATCTCACCGAACCTCACATGATCCTTCTTTCATGTCTTTGTCTGAAGTTGGAAAATAAAATATTTGCTGACTTTTCTCTTTGTGTAAATGCAGTGTACTGGACAGTGGACACATCGGTGTGTTCTTAAAACAAAACATAAAAAATATAAAACAAAACATAAAAATATAAAACAAAACATAAAAAATATAAAACAAATAAATATAGTTTTAATTAGTAATAGTGAAGTACAGAAACTAAAATAAAGACTTATATTTCTTCCATTTCAAATTACTTGTCATTATGGAATAGAATTTTTGTTTCAAAATAAATATTGTTTTCGATTTTTAATGTAAAATTTATTAATAATATTTTTATTCTATTTTTCTATTGGTTGATATATGGTAAATGTATTGGTAATAGTGTTTTAATTTGAAAATATATAAAATTAAATATTTTATGTATTGTTTCTTATAGAAAATTGTTTCCACCATCATCGATTGAACAAATAAATATAGATTTTCGTGTGTGTGTTGAATTATAGATGCCTTCTCTTACAAGGAATATCAATAAAAGCCCTATTCTCTACATTACATCCATATTGGCCGTATCATTCACAAGACTAAAACAATCAACTGCATGGATGCAATTGCATTAACATAAAACGTAAAAAGATAATATACTGAGCATCTACATTTGTATTTTAAAAATACAATAGAAATCAAATTACAAATTAATTCGCTTTACCTAAATAAAGCATGAAAGTAAAAAGAGCCTTCATGCTTTCATGTTTAGGCTACATTTGGTAACGTTGGAGGAACAAAGCCTGAACCTTTGAGAGTCTGCTCAAATATGTGACCAACTTTCAGCAATTTCTCCTAAAAAAACAATAACAAAAAAACTCAAATCAATCATCATTTTAAAGCAAAATCCAAGTAAAAAACTTGTTCTTATGCTAATCCAAGCAAGGTGAGTTGATGCAACAGACCTCATCAAAGGCTGCACCAATCATTTGAAGACCAACCGGTAGACCCGAGGGACCTCCTTCAACTAATCCACATGGTAATACAATCGCAGGAAGCCCCGCAAGATTTACATTAACCTGCAGCAAAACTCATATGACACCAGTTATCTATATATATAAATGAGAACATATTATCTTCTCCTTAAGCCACATCATCAAGAAGTTATCTAAAAATTTGACACATAAGCATAATTTTAAAAAATTGTTTAATTGTCCTAAAATTTTCATTTTCTTAACATTTCAACTAAATCAATTAACAAAGTATATAATGATCCATAAATATATTTAAATCAATATTTCCATTTTCACCCAAAAAATAGAAACATCATTTTATTTTTCAAAATTTAGAAATTGTCCTATAGTTTTTTAGTTCTTAAATTTTTTCCCAATTAATCAACAAACATATAATATAATCCATAAAATTATTTAAATCAATATTTATTTTTAACCCATCAAAATATTGACATTAATATTTTGTTGTAGATATAAAATAATTTAGTGATGCTAAAAACATAAATTTTAAAAATTAATATAAAAAATTTAAAAATTCATTATGTTATCATTTTTATGTTTTATCATAGTCATGCTTACAAAAATACAAGAACTAATGATTTTTTTTTTTCTATTTGACCATAAAATCTAAGCTTATACAAAATGATGAAATCACACCCCAAAAATAATGTATAATCAAAATAATGATTTAGAAAAAAATATTTCAAAAATATAATAAAAATAAATAAAATAGATAATATAACCTAAGTTTGGTGGAATTTTAGTCAATAAATAATATTTTAATAAAATTATAATATATTACAAAATATTAAAAATAATAGAAAAATAGTAAGAAGAAAAAAATAAAAATATGGTTACAATATTTTTTTGTTTTGTTTCATGGAACTTAGGTCACTTAAAAAAGAATGGATCTAATGAAATTTGTTTTATTTCTTTCATTTCACTAAGCTTGATCTCAAAAAAATTTACATGAAATAATAAAATCCTAAGAGATGATTAATACATAATCAATACAATGACAAACGTTAATAAAAAAAATATTACAAATATTCTTATATTTTATATAAACAAAAACTTTCATGGAAATAATGATTCACAAATTTGCATAATTAAACCTTTAAAATTAAAAATATATATTAATTTAAACAATTAAAAAAGCAAAAACCCCGCGCGAAGCGCGGGGGCAAACCCCTAGTGTTCTGTATAATGAAAACTGGTTGAAGAGAAACAAAACACATTTACATACCGTCATAATGTCTCCAGCATACATTGCCAACGGATCATCTTTCTTTTCACCAATCTTGTATGCAGCAGATGGAGCTGCTGGGGAGATAAGGATATCATTCTGATCTAACGCCGCTTTGAAGTCTTTTCGAATTAGTGTTCTAACCTATATTAACACCAAAGAAAACATATTAGGTATTGATCATTTTCTAGTGACTACATCTGAAGATGCGAGGTTAGCTACTTGTTGAGCTCGCTTGTAGTATGCATCGTAGTAACCCGCAGAGAGTGCATATGTTCCCATTAAAATTCTCATTTTCACCTGCAAACACACAAAATTGTCTCTGATTATAGCAAAATGAAGAAGTTAAGTTGGAAAAATTGTTAATGAAACCGCACCTCCCCGCCAAATCCTTCACCACGAGAACATTCATACAGCTTATTGAGCTCGTCAGCCATAACTTGATTCCCATATCTTCATTTCCAACACAAGAATCAATCTTATTATGTATAGACCATACACATTGTGAATCTAGTCATGTCACTGTCTTTACCTGACGCCATCATAACGTGATAAGTTGGAAGATGATTCAGATGAGGCAATCACATAGTAAGCTGGTAGTCCAAGAGAGAACGAAGGAAGAGAAACCTGCGAATATGAGAACATGAATCTCGTTGTATTTGAACACAAAGAACACACAAAAACAACAGAAAGTCAAGAGAAAAAACCTCTGTCAATACACAACCCAATGCTTCTAAATGAGAAGCAGCTTCCTGAGTTGCAGATCTCACTCCAGAATCAACACCTTCTTCAAGCGTCTCGCGAATGAGACCAACTCTCACTCCCTTTAATGGTTGAGATTCAAAAGAATCCATAGAAAGAAACTCTGACTGGAACTCAGGCACATCCTGAACAAAGCAAAGATACTAAGAAAACATATTTCTTCCATCTCACTACAATAAACCAAAACCTCAATAGGCCCTTACTTGTTTGCTACTGGTGGAGTCAAACCTATCATACCCGGAAATAGCATGAAGAAGCATCCCAGCATCAGCAACCGTAGAGCCAAAGCAACCAATCACATCCAATGAAGATGCATAAGCCATAAGTCCAAACCTAGAGACACGCCCATAAGTCGGCTTAAGACCAACAACACCACAAAACGAAGCAGGCTGTCTCACACTTCCACCAGTATCACTCCCAAGAGACACCATACATTGTCTAGCCGCAACAGCTGCTGCTGACCCTCCTGATGAACCTCCCGGTACACGTGTCAAGTCCCACGGATTCGCAGTTACCTAATAACATCAAAATCCCTAAGACCATCATCACAAGATAACCCATCAAATAAAGACTTAACCTTTCTTCTTCACGAACCTGAAAGGCAGAAGCTTCAGTTGTGCTTCCCATTCCGAACTCATCCATATTCGTTTTCCCAACAACGATCCCTCCCAACTCCTTAATCTTCTTCACCGCCGTGGCGTCGAACGGGGGACGGTAATGCTCCAAGATGCGAGAAGCGGCGGTGGAAGGCATACCTTCGGTGCATATGTTATCCTTGACGCCGATCACAACTCCGGCTAGTGGACCTACTTCCTCGCCTCGGGAGATTCTCTGGTCTATCTCCTGAGCGTCTCTCAGAACGTTCTCCGATACGTGGAGGAAGCATTTGAGCTGAGGCTCGGTGAGACGGATGCGGGAGAGGTAGGATTTGGCGATCTCGGAAGCTGTGGTTTCGCCGGAGAGGAGAGAGCGACGAGTGGTGAGGATCTGGGATTGTGGAGGAGAGGCGTCGAGGGTCGTCGAGGAAGAAGCTGCGGATACGATTGTTTTGGAGCCGTGGAGTCGTCGGAAAGGGAGGAGAGTGAGAGAGCGCGGCGGTTGCAATGTCGATAACATCGAGAATAGTCTCCGGTGTAACGCCGGAGAATGTATAACGGCGGCGAAACCTTGCGAGTTGCGGCGGCGACTGATGTAAGGAGAGGATAAGACTACAAACGGATCTTTTTAAAACTGAAGACCAGAGGATTTATAAATGGGCCTTAATTAAATGAGCTATATTTACTAAAGCCCAATAAATTGCATATTCGACCAGCATGCTATCTATTCAGTCTATAAAATTATTCGAATAAGTCTAAACCGGAGAATAAACGTAAACCGAAACCCTCTGACCGATTCAGAAGTTTAGTTGCTGTACTATCCCCCATCTTCACTGGCTGCAATCTTCCAAACTGAACCATCCATCCACCCAGAAAACAAAAAAACCCTAATCTGAGGTTATTGAAGACGAGAAATGTGCTCTCTTTCGATCAAAAAGGCACCAAATTCATCCTTCATCTTCCCAAAGTTCGCTCCTTTACTTGTACGACACCGTTTCAACCTCCCATTACTCGTTCCCCGGCCGAGATTCCGCGTCGTCGCTTCTCTCTCCGGTGCCTCATGGGTCTCTCAAGCTTCCAAAGACAAATACGGTGGCTGGTCTCTTATTGAAGACGACCCTCCTCTTCCTCCCTGGAAAACTACAAAAAGTTAGTATCTTTCTCGTAATTGGGTTCAACAATTTAGTGGGTAATTGAAATTGAATTCGATCTCTTTTGTTTTGTTTGGGTTTAGAGTGGCGGAATGTTGTAATCACTGGTGTTGGATCATCACTCGCTCTTCTGTTAGCTACTCTTGCTTACTTCTCAATCTCCAGAAAAGGTACAACCTTTAGCAATCCATTGACAGTTGAAGAGAGTGAAGTAACTACTTCTCTCTTGACTGGTGAGAAGACTTCTGCTTCTGAGTCAGACTCTGAAGGCGTTGACTATGTTTCAGAACCCGTTGACACTTGTACGTTCTTATTTTCTAGTCAATTTTATTTTGAGATTCTTTCAATTGCTTTAATAAGTCTTATCTTCGGCTTTGCTTTAGCATCAACCGTGAAAGCTCACCGTATCACCACTCCGGTTTCAGTAGATGCTGCTCAACAAGAAGCAATAGCAGTTTTAAAGAAACTCAAGGTTTTGTTTATACAGTGAAGTTTAATTTACTGTCTCAGCTCTTATCATGAACATTTCACTTGTTGTTCAGATTATTGAAGATGATGTAATGGCAGACGAGTTGTGTACCAGACGAGAGTATGCTAGATGGCTAATTCGTTCAAATTCGTCATTAGAGAGGTAATGATGATGATACTTCTTGGAGTAAATAAAAACTCTCTATGTTTTTTTGTTGTGAAGGACTGATAAAAATTATGGTTTTCGCGTTTAGAAATCCAAAGCACAGGATTGTACCAGCAGTAGCTTTAGCCGGTTCTTCAATTCCTGCGTTTGACGATCTGAATACTACAGATCCTGACTTCGAGTACATACAAGGTATAAATCAAGATGGACATTTCTACTTTGGATTCACAGTTCTTAGTTTGTTTCTATTGAAATTCACCTTTCTGTGTGTTTGATATTCTTTTTCAGCCTTGGCAGAGTCAGGCATTATTTCCAGCAAGCTATCCGGAAATGACATTAGTTTTCACCCTGAAAAGTACAAATTTGGCTGTTGTATTTGTTTCATCTTTTAATTGATTTCTATTTGGTTTGAACATGTTTGGTGGCTTCTGCAGTTTTGTTTCCAGACTTGATTTGGTAAACTGGAAAGCTGAATTGGAGTGTGATTTCCATCCAGAAACTATGCAAGAGGTGTGATTAAGTTTCAACATTTTAGGCATTAATGGTGATTGCTTCATCAGATACTTTTAAAGACCTGACTTGTTTACAGTCCAGATATCAAGGACAAAGGTAGATTATATCGATACTAAGGATCTCAATCCTGACATTGCCCTCGGATTCTACTTGGACTTCTTGACAGGAGACAAGAGTACAATCAGAAACGTTTTCGGTATTATTAATACATTCTTTATCTTCTTACATTGTTGATATGGGTTTGCTTAACATTAGCCAGCTGTTTTACAGGTAGGATCAAGCGGTTTCAGCCGAGTAGACCTGTTACAAAAGCACAAGCGGCTGTAGCATTAACAAGCGGTAAAATGGCCAAAGCTATTGCAGAAGAGCTATCAAGGTTAGAAGCAGAGTCCTTCTCACAGAAAGCTGAGATGGAAGAAATCAGATCAGAGTTGCTTGAAAAGGGAGAGATAATGCAATTTTGGGATGAGAAGTTTCAAGTAGAGAGATCCAGAGGAGTTGAGATGGAAGAATTGTATCTCTCCAGAGTTAATGAGTTAGAACAAGAAAAAGCTGCTCAGCTGAAGTGGTTTGCAGAGCGTTTGAAAGAGAAAGCAGCCGTAGATTGTCAAAAGCAGTTGGTTAATAGCTTGAGAGAAGATATCAATGAGATGTCTCAGAGGTTAGCAACTGATAAATCTGTTTATATGGTTGAGCATAGCGAGTTACAAGAGATGCTGAGTGAGTTACAGTCCAAACTTGAATCGGTGCTTGATAAAAGATCTATCCTTGAAGCTGAAGTTGAGGCTCTTCGGATTCTCAGGTAAAATGATTTATAATATAACTCGATAGACCCTGTTATAAAGTATTGATCTTTGGATAAAGCTTTTAACTTGTGATTGAAAATGCAGAACTTGGGTAGAGGATGAAGCTAAGGCAAGCCAAGCAAGAGCTAAGGTTCTTGAGGAGGCAGGACGAAGATGGAAATGGAACGACCATTCTTGAATCCTCAGATTGTACAAAACATAAAAAATGTTGGGTTATTGTTTGTTATATGAGTGTTGCAAATCTAAAATCAACAACTTTGGTTTATTTGGGGGGGAAAGACAATTAAATTCTCTTTAATTCAATCGTGGTTTTAAATTGGAAACAGAACAATCTTTGGTTTCCAATCATTGAACCTAATCCTGACTGAATCGACTTGTATACCCAAATACCCAATCTTATGACCAAAACAACTGAGCTAATAGGCCAAGCTGATAACGATTTTCATATAAAATTGCTAAGCAAATATAGAAGAGAAGACTATGACTTGAAGTATAAAAAAGCTTAGAAATAGACCACTCCTTGCTTCCACGTAAGAAAATTATTATAGCATATTTTTTTAATATTGACTTTAGCTTTGCATTTATTTAAGATGATAGATATTTCAATCTCATAAAACCGAACTAAATCAAAATAAATATAGTTTTAATATATATGATTTTAATAAATATGGTTTGTATAAAACTAAATCAACCATAAATCGGTACTATATAAACCAAATTAAACTAAATTTAAAAACAAAACAAATTAAACTAAATTAAAGTGGATATAGTTTTAATACTGTAAAAATCGAATTGGAATCCGAATTGAACAAGTCCTAATTTCACGTGTTGTTTAGACCGGTACGGTACACACCTAAACCCACGTAGCTATAAATAGTAGAATTCTGAAAATATATACAAGCTATTGAATTCTGAAACAAATCTAAAATTGGAAATAAGAAACTATTGACACTTACGTAAGAATGTTAGCTTAGCTTGATAAGGTAGATAAAACCACTAAATCGTAAATTCAATTATGTGAACATCAATAAATACATTTTGACCCCGATGTAAGAAAGTGACAAAAGAAGAGGTCGATGGCTCTAGCCACGACGGCGACGGTGGTAGGACCGTCGTGTTGGCCCCGCCGCACGTGATCGAGCTTATCTCTTGTCTTTTTGACTTTTCAACTTCTTTTGTCTCTTTATACGTCAAGATTTTCTTATTGCACATATTATTTTTTTCTTTCTGGTACAGAACTTAGTTTTAATAGAATTCTCTAACAATGAATTGATAGATCGATGTGCAAAACGACTTGAGCTCGAATTCAAATTCTTGTGAACTTCGTAAATACGATTTATTTGAATTCGAGTTTTCTAATAATGAAACTTCAATTAATCAAACGATATGTATATAAGAACAAGACAAAAAGGGAATATATATACGTGTAGATGAGTAAGGAGTACATAAACATATGGGGCTGCATAGTTAACGACTTTAAAAGTTGGCCGACATCAGAATATCAATGAGACAATGATTGAGATTTATTAGTTTCTTCTCCCACCTGACACTTTGACCTCATTTTCATGCTTTCTTTTGTCAGCAATCTATTATTTTAGTTAAATAAACAATTAGAAATGTAGTGTTCCAATAATAATTAAGTTATAATGAACAATATTTTGTAGTTGAAACTATCCTTGATCTCTAAATAATTAGCTCTCTTTTTTTTTCTCTTAAGACAAGCTCCATATGGATGTTCAAAAAGGCTGGTTTCATAGGCAGCCAACTGAGAACCAACCGAGATTTTATGGAAAGAAATAGAATCACTCTACTCAAACTCTTTTACAAAAAAAACGGCACGAAGATTCAATATGCAATGTGAACAATGAAAACAAGTTTGAAGATGTAAAAGACTTATCAATTTTCACGAAGATTCAACAAGCTTGACGCAATAATTAAATGGAAAAAGGAGATTCACTTATATTTTAATAGAATAATTTCGACTTTCACTATACATGTCTTCCATCATAAATAATTTGTCACCTAATGGTCACCTCAGATTAAATAAGAGGGACCCGAACAATAATTTTAATGGTGTGCGACTTCTGTCCCTTGATCAAATATCTATAGTCATTAAAATCTAGTTTACCTCTGTTTTTTTTAAATGTTATTTTGATATTTATACACAAAATAAAGATAATTAAAATATATTTAATTATTATAATTTGTATTAGAATTCCTTTTTGAATATCAAGAAAAATGTTTAGATAACAACCAGAGAGTAATAATTCAGTAGAAATTAAAACAAACTCACATCATGGCATTACTTGAAAGGTTTAAGTTAGGAGTTTTTTTTTTTTTTTTTTGCTGCAAACAACTAAATTAAAGCAGACTTTTGAAGCAGACTTATCCCAAAACGTGGAGCACAAACGTTATATATGATTAGACAAGTACCAAAGAGTATATATATATTATTTAAAACTTTTATTTAGCTTCAAATCAACTGGCTAATCATTAAAACTAGAAAGAGGTTGTTCGTTTGACTAAAATTAGTAGAGTCGAAGAATGCACAAGAAAGCATGTCGTATGCAAACATGAAATTTGGATCATTCACATAATGATCTATGATTTTTAATAATTGGTTTTATTTTACAAACTGAAACTTGCAACATCGGCGACGTAACTTATATAAATTCGTTGGATTAATGAGATTGATCACTTGCTTACACCCAAAAAAAAAAACATTCTAGTTGGTTTAATCGTGCTCTATTTTTTGGATCGTGTAGCTACACTGACTTCTTAAGATTTAATTTGCTTAGTCGAACTTGGACGGTTAGCTTTTGTGTGGGTTAATGCGATTTCTCATATTAGAACACTACTCAAAAGCTTATAAAACTACAAAGCAAGGAAAATTAGGAAAATAAGACTTATATTGATTAAATTAGCTGAATTTACACCGGGGAAGCTAAAGAGCTAAAGGCAAAAGCCATTACAAAATTTATCCCAAATTTTCATTCGTCGATATTTACAAATTTACCTCCACCAACTAAAAACATATTTTTTAACTTGATCCCCCAAAATCAACGATTAGCAAGCAAACCCAAACCAGTTTATCTCCTTCACATCTTCTTGCAATCATCGGTTTGACCCGGTTCAGCTTCAAGGTATCACCGCTCGAAACAACCAAGATCAATCTTGCCAACATAGGAGCATCACAACACATCTTTTGATGATGTAAAGCTTAGCTCTTTGCTCTCTAAGAACACCACCAAGTCCTCTACTACTCGACAGTCTTCTCTTCAAAACTCCCATTTTCGATATTTTAGAGTTTTAATTTTATTTGATGGTTTTAGAGGTTTAGTTTGAAGGTAAGAGAAAGTAACATGTGTCTTTCTTTTTATAGAAGACGAGGAAGAGAGTTTGTAGGGACAACAAGTCCAAGTCGCGCGTGGAAGTGCCCCCCAACCCACCCAACACTGTCTTTCACCAACCACTTGTTTTAAGTGTCGCATCATTTTCTATCTTCAGAGATAGATAGATGATTTTAAAATTAGTGGTGATTTGTATCGGTGGTGCCATTGTACTTGTGTGAAAAATCCTTATAAACTTCGAACATGTATACCCCTCTCTGTTCCCTCTTTTATTTTCCACCAAATATTTTTGAGATCTTTAATTTCAATAATTTGAAAGGATACAAAAAAGTTTGTTGTCGATGTAATTAAATTGCAGTTATTTAAAGCTCTTAAAACCAAAGATATAATATCTTCGAATAATCTGCTACTCAAAATGTGATAATATGTAGTATTTCGATTTTATTTTAGCATATTATATTCAACCACTTTGGGACCCTTGTGGATATATAGTATGAAATAACTGTGGTTTGTTTGTAGAGTATATTTCATGAATTATAATCTGTTTGTGTGTGTGTTGGATCCACGTCAGTATACCAAATTATAGACATTCCAGTCGAGTTGAAATCATATGGTGCGTTGACAACTTAGCAATGACGTTTTTCATAAGATGACATGATTCGTGTATATACTGTTACTAGCTAAAGCAAAGAAAAAGTAGGGTGTGTCTAATTTAAATCACTTTTACACAATCCCGTAATGCAATAATAAAACCGACTATTAATAAATGCCTTGATTTATATATTTATTTATGACATAAATTTGAACTAAATTATTGATATAAGTCATTCTTTATACACTTCTTCGAGCACTTAGATTCTCTCCTAGCTCGTGTGCTACTGGGCAAGTACCATCAATCCGCCTTTGTGGAGTTCATTGCTCTTCTTGCATCGTCTCATGGTTGGCTGAGTATCTTAGCATGACGAGAAAGTAATCAATTATGGCAGTGGCTGGCTCCTGGGCGATTGAAACAAACATCAATATCTGCTTAGACCCCTGGCTTTCAACCTCTTAGATCCTTTTACTTCCATCGGCCCACTTACTCTTGGTACATTCTCACCTACAGTTTCGGACCTTATAGGCCCAAAAAGTTTGTTTAGCTTACAGCCCATATGATGTAAGGCCGGCACTGGCTCTACCGGTGTTGATCAACTTCTGATGCGTGAATTAAACATATACGCAGGTTGTGAAAGGTGTGGGCTGAGTGAGATAATAGCTCACGTCCATTTGTTTCATTGTCCATCGGGACCTGTCAAAAAAAAAAAATTTGTTTATAATAACATTGTCTGTAGAGTTAGAATAGTGAATTCAAAAGCTACACGTTTTTCATTTTTCTCTATTGTAATTTAGGGACCGACCATAAGTAGTCCAAGATCAGAAAATTGCACCAACCATTTCCCACGTTTCCACGTGCCGGCCATGGAAACCAAATCCAAATTCCTCAATCCTCTACATATCATTCTTCGTTCACTTTGGGAATTTACGCACGTGTCTTCATCACCAATCATCAACCAAAGTATATATATATACACACACATTGACATTCATATAACTCAAACTCACTCTCACAGATAGACCAAAGTCCCATTTTTCTTCATAATATAGCCTTTCAACCAAACAACAAAGTCTTTTTTTTCTGATCAATGGCTTCTTATGCTATGTCTCTCCAATCCATCTCTATGACAAGACTCAACAATCTCTCCTGTAATCACCAATCTCATTGTAGCTCTCTTCTCAGTTTCTCTAAACCCTTCCAAAATTTTGGGATCTCATCCAACGGTCAAGATTCCACTCCCAAGAACCTCACTATGTCTCGAGCTCTATCCAACAACTCTGGAGACACCCAACATTCCAGACCAAGTAAGTTAACTGATCACTTTTTTTTAATCTCTATTATTACATAATCATTACCTCAAAGCCCACAAATCAAGTTTATATTCCTCTCTCTCTCTTACAAAAGACTCAGGTAAAGTTCAAGAACTAAGCGTGTACGAGCTCAACGAACTAGACCGACACAGCCCAAAAATCCTGAAAAACGCAATGAGCCTAAAGTTCGGTCTGGGCGATCTCGTCCCATTCACCAACAAACTCTACACCGCAGACCTAAAAAAGCGCGTGGGAATCACCGCCGGTCTCTGCGTTGTGATCGAACACGTCCCCGAGAAGAAAGGTGATCGGTTCGAAGCAACTTACAGCTTCTACTTCGGAGACTACGGTCACTTGTCTGTTCAAGGACCCTACCTGACCTACGAGGACTCGTTCCTAGCCATTACTGGTGGCACTGGAATCTTCGAAGGTGCCTACGGACAGGTCAAACTTCAACAGCTCGTGTATCCGACAAAACTGTTCTACACTTTTTACCTTAAGGGTCTTGCTTGTGATTTGCCGGCAGAGCTCACTGGAACTCCTGTTCCTCCGTCCAAGGACGTGAAGCCTGCGCCAGAAGCTAAGGCGTTGAAACCTAGCGGAGTTATTAGTAACTTTACTAATTAAATTTATAAAAACTAGTCCTATTTACTTCTTGTGTCTTTTGTATAATGATTGTTTTTTAAATAAAGAACTAGGATGTTACTATCTAATACTCCTATATTAATATCTTACTAGTGTGTGTTACCGTCGTTGATATGTCATTACACCGATTCAAAGTTGCATAATGTATACTCCTTCTGTTTCATATTAGTTGTTTTTATAGGTTTATGCACACATATTAAGAAAACATTTAATTTTACATATTTTCAAAATAAAAACACAATTACTAATACACATAACCATATATCAACCAATAGAAAAATAGAATAAAGAATATTATTCATAAATTTTGCATTGAAAACCGAAAACGACACTTATTTTGAAACAAAAATTTTACTCCAGAACAACAAGTAATTCGAAACGGAGGGAGTACTATTGATAAAATACAAAATAAACAAGTGCAATAGAAATGTTTGGAAATAGAGTGAAACTCGTATTCACAACTTAAGGGCAAATGATTTAGCATACGAGGAAGAGGAGTGCACTTGAGAGGATGAGTCAAAGCCAAGAAAGCTCTTCCATGTTAACCTTTCCTCCAGTTTTCCAGTCTAAATACTGCACCATGTTCGGTATCTCATTATTTTAAGGGGTTTTATACATTTTAACAGATCTTATCCTTTTAAAACATAATTTTCTTATCTTAATCCTTATAACTATATATGTCTTACAATCACATGAATAGCATTTTATATCCCGTATTTTAGTACTTATCATTATATTTTCCTAAAAGTATTTTGATTAAAAAAAATTATTAACACATTTTATAGTTTATACTATTTATAGTTATATCTGACTACATATTATTAAATTTTATTTAATATTTTTAAATATGATATTTTATTAGTTTATGAAAGTTTAATGATTATAGTTAATTATTAATAATATTAAGAACTAAAATATAAACTTCTGTTTCTCTTAAGAGTAAATTTAAGAGTGATTGTTGGAGTAACACATTTTTATTCCTTTATTTTGAGGGTGTATATGGAGATCTGGTAGTAGTAATAAACTAATAATAGTGCATATGTCAGAAGTTAGTTGCAATACTCCAAGGTGAGAAGCTAAGATCATGGAGATTCGGGATTCTCACATTCTCAAATCTCTTTGACATGTGAGAAAGTGGACTTGCTCATGTGGAAGATTTATGTCTGGAATGCGTTCAACAGCGAGTTCAACAGCGAGTTCCACACTTTGTTTAATTTTCATTAAAAAAAAAGAATATATATTGTGAACCACGTTTGAAACGCATACCAATTATTCAAAAAGGCATATAGTCAAACAATGTTGTTCAATTGCGTTCTATCAGATCTGAACATTTTCATTAATATTGTTGGGAGAATATTTATGTGGCTTAACTATTTTTCTTCGAAATTCGTTTTTGACAAAATAATTCACACCATTTTCGCAAAATAACATCTGTCAGAATGACCGAAAATCATCACTGTCTAATTGTCTATCTAGTAGTATATCACCACACATATTATTCCATTTTTGCATTTACAGCGATATTAAATTTTATCCAATTCTATTCTAATGTATTACTCTATTTTTCATTTACATGGAAATTGAGTTTTATCTTACTCTATTCCAACTGAAATGAAAAATTAAATAATAACTAAAAAACAAATTATTCTATTTATGAAATAAATTCATTTTTACTTGTTATAAAATGGATGATGAAGTAGAGTTTGTATATTTTTATCATAAATTTTATTTTAAAGTAAAAAAACAGTTGTGATTGGAGATGCTTTTAGACCCTCACATTTTCATCTAGAATGATATTTCAACAAAGTGATATTTCTATTTCGTAGCAGTAATTAAACGCTTATTTGTAAATTAAAAATAAATACAGCCGAAGAAAGTTAATAAAAACATACGTATATCTTTTTGCCTGTGTTGGTGTATTTCCCCTTACTTGGACATCTCGTTCTCTCCTCTCTACATAACGACTCGTTTTCAGTCAATTTTTCTAGCTTGCGCTTTGACACCGTCCATGTGAAACCGAGTCGAAATTTCACAAAAGCCATCTTTCATTTATAAACCGGCCACTTTCTAAATATACGCACGTGCAAACTTACATCATCGTTATATAAAAAACAACGATAACGATGTTTTATACACGTACTGACATACACATCCGTAGACTAAACCCACTCATTATATAAACAAGATCCTCTCCCATTCTCTTCTCTCATAATCAATTAAACCAAAGTCTAAAGTCTTAACATCAAAAGAAAAGAAAAAAAGTCACAAGTCATTTTGAACAATATGGCTACTTCTTCTGCTATGTCTCTCCAATCCATCTCTAAGACTACTCTCAACAATCTCTCATGTAATCATCAATCTCATCGCAGCTCTTTTCTTGGTTTCTCCAGATCTTTCCAAAACCTTGGGATCTCATCTAACGGTCCAGATTTCTCCGCCCGATCAAGATCTACTCCTAAGTATCTCTCCCCTACTCGAGCTTTCTTCTGGAACTGGGGAAAGACTGAAAACTCCAGACCAAGTAAGTCAACTGATCCTTTGTTTTGTCTTTTCCGTACATTTATCCACATATTTAAGATTTTTTTTAAAAACTACAGGATATTATACTTTACTTCATTTTAATAATAGTTTTAAGTTTATATATATAAATTAAAGAAATATTTAATTTTACATATTTCTAAAATAAAAATATCATTATTAATATTCTTAACTATATTTTAACTAATAAAAAGTTAGATTATAAAGTATTATTAATAAATTTTGTATCGAAAATCTAAAATAACATTTATTTTAAAACAAAAATTTTACTCCTAACAAAAAAAAAAAAGTCTACTCTACAACATAAAAATAAATTGAAACTAAGGGAGTAATAATATGGAGTCTTGTTATTTAGGTAAAGTTCAAGAACTCAACGTGTACGAACTCAACGAAGGAGATTATTAGTAACCAGACAGTGGGCTCAGAGACAGAGGCCCAAGCCCAATGTAGAAGCCCCAACACCAACGTTAACATCGTTCAAACAAGAACGAAAGTGAAGACAAAACAGAGCCATGGTCGTGTTCGTACTACACCAACGTTCGACCATCCAAACAGATTTGATTCTCTGTCCTTGGTACCTGATGACTAGGCAGTGACAGCTACGAGATAGAGACAAAAGCCAGCCTGTGTATCTAGATCTTTCTACAAGCTCTATAAGAGCAAAGTTCTTGTAATTGTAACACCAAGCGGAAAATCAATAAACAAAGAACTTTCAGTAAAATATCTTGTCTCTCTTGAAACCTT